>LTAE01004018.1:34369-53478 GCA_001647135.1 Pontederia paniculata | reverse complement strand
ATATATATCTTATATGGGTTCAAAATCCTAACAAATAGAGAATCTCTTCATCTCCACCATACGGGCTAGCTTAAATAAAAGGCCAAACTCGTTTAGGTTTCGGGGGCACTGCCCCCGAAACCCCGCCTGCTCACCGTCGGGGGGTGGTGTCCCCCAAACCCCCTTTTCCGCGCGTAGGGGTCAAATGTCGTTGGGTAATACTTCAGTTCCCCTAAGCTCACGTTGTGTATCCGGTATGAGAAACAAGAGGCCCTGAAGTATTTGTCAACTCCAATAGTTGTGACATTCTACTTTCTTATTGATTAAAAAAATTAATGTAAAGTTGGTGTCTCTTTTGTTTATTAATATTTTTCGTGCACAACATTGGTGTGGATTATTTAATTCATAAGAACTCATGGGAGAATCCCCAACAAGTGGTATCAAAATGATTTGATTGAGATTCCTTTTATGTGAATTAAATGGTGAAAAAATATTTTAACAAAATGAACAAATTGGTGTTGAATAATTATTCAATTTGGAAAAAAAGAATGGAGGTTGTTCTTTGTAAGGACTTGTTTAATCTTGTTGAATTAAGAGATAAGATGCCAACAAAAAAAATTGCCAAGAGCAAAAAAAAAAAGACATGGATATTAGGATGATTAACCAATATATTGATATTAGTGTCTTTCATCATGTTGCTCAAGAGACAGATGGACATGTTTTATGGAAGAAATCACAAGGCTTATGCGAGAGAAATACACTTCAAATTAAGGCATTTACGATAAAAAAATTGTTGAATTTGAAATTTAAAGATGAAAATTTTATTATTGAATACTTGAATAAATTTTAAGATTTAGTATTGGGAGTGATGAAGATTTAGTGATGAGATGCAAAGAGTAATGTTATAAGTCTCTTATCAAAATCCAAAAAATCTTGATAATTCTGCTCTTAATAGTGTTATATCAACTTTCATAATTAAAGATTATTTATTCAATGAAAAACTAAGACATAAGAATATGAGAATAAATATTGAACATGCTTTTGTCACAGAGAATAGAAGAGAAATAGAAACAAATGACATAAGGATCAATGATAGATCATTATCTAAAGAAAAATGTGTGTTGTCATTGTGATAAGAATGGTCATATAAACAAAACTATATTGACTAGAAGAAACAATAAACTAATAGTCATGGAAAATCTTGGCAATTCTACTCTTAATATTAGCTTTCATAGTTAAACATTGTTCAATGAAGAAACAAAAAAGAAGAACATGAGAATAAATATTGCACATGCTCTTATCACAAAGGACACGAGAGAGACATAAGTAGATGACATAAGGATCATAGTGATCTATCATTATTTAGAAAAAAATTTATATTTTATCATTGTAGTAAGGAAGGTCATATCAAACAAAATTATATAGACTAGAAGAAGCAATAAAATGATAAGAAATAGAAAGATGGAGACAATCAAAATACTTCTACAATGAAATTAGATGATCATATTTCTATTTTCTAGATGAAAATAAAGAATTTAATGTTGATATATTCTTAAATTGAGTGGATAGTTGATTTAAAGGGCTTCACATTATGCAATTCCATTTAAAGCAATGTGTACGAGATTGATGATTTTGGCACAATAAAGATGAATAACAAGAGCCTAAAATTATAGAAATTATATATATAAATGTCACATGCACTTCTTATTTGCCTCTCAATTTGATTTCTCCTTGGCTTTTAGATAAAAAAGATTGCCACAATCACATAGATGATAAAAAGTGAAATTAATTAAAGGATCCATAGTTGTTGTTAAAGAAAAATTTTTAAGTGTTTTCTACAAGTTAAGTGAATTTTGTTGGACAATCAATTAATGTAATAGAAGAAGAAGCTTCTTGTGGCACAAGAAATTGGGACACATAAGATAAAATATGACATATTTTGGTAAAAAAAACATTCGAAATAATGTTATGAAAGATAAAACACTGAATGTTTGTGATAATTATCTATTTGGTAAGTAGTATGGAATGTTTTTGCAGTGACAAAGGAAGATGACAAAATGGGAAGGGCTAAGATAGAAAAATATGAATAGTTTAAACTTTTCTTTTCATTTGTACCTACTAATGAACTTAATATAAAAAAAATTGGGAGTTTCCCTGGTCTTTTATATTTAGTTCCAAGAGAAATATATATATATATATATATATATTTATATATATATTAGATTTGATGCGGTATGATGTGTGGTCTTATTGATAACAACTACTTAGTTGACAATAAATATTTTGCTAATTATATTGATTATGCAATGTGTATTGTATTTGCTTCTCATATGACATGTGCGATTGAGATATTCCATAACTTGTCGATTTATCTTAGGGTTATTTTCATAAATCTCCCTCGAACTATTGTAAAAATCCATATCTGACTCTGAAGTATAAAATCGGGTAAAAGGTCTGATTTTTTTTTTTTTTTTGATTGGACAATTTAGACCAATCGTCTGGTATTAAATTTATTCAAATTATTTTAATTTATTAAATTACTTCCTTCTGATTAAAAAAATTATCCTCTCTCTGTTCTCTCTTTCACTCTCCTCTCTCACACTTCTCTTCTCTCTCCCGCTCTCACCTCTCGCTCTCATGTTCTTGCCTCCACGTGCAAGTGAGCAATGGCACCCGCCTACGCGAGTAGGCAAGTAGGGGAGCTCGGCTGTGCATGTAGGCGAGTCAAGGGCACTCTCCTACGCGTGCAAGCGAGAACATAAGAGAGAGAGGTGAGAACAGGGGAGAGAAGAGAAGTGTGAGAGAGGAGAGTGAAAGAGAGAGCGGAGAGAGAACGAACGAGAGGGTATTTTTTTAATTAGATGGGTAAAATAGTAATTTAATAATTCAAAATAATTTGAATAAATTTAATACCAGTCGATTGGACTAAATTGTCCAATCGAAAAAAATTCAGACCTACTTTTGTCTAATTTTATACATTAGAGTTAGATGTGAATTTTTGCGATAGTTCGAGAGAGGTTTATAGAAATAACACTTTAGTTTATGAAAACAAAAGATCACGAACTTTATATTTTTTTTAGGTCATTCATGATGGAAAGAAAAATGAGAAATAAAGTAAAGTGTCTTTGCACAAATAATAATAGTGAATATATGTTTCAAAAATTTATGAATTATTGCTCATGATATTAGAACTGAAAAGGCAATAATTGAAAATCCACATCATAATGGTGTTGATGAAAGAACGAACAAAATTATTATGGATAAAGTAGATGTACGTTGATGATAATTAAATTGTTGAAGAAATTTTGTAGAGAAATCGTGAATATCATATATATCTAATTAATAAATCTCTATTTGTTCATTGAATTTTAATACTCCTGAAAAAGTCTGAATTGGCAAGATTATTACTTATTCTCACTTAAAGATTTTAGGTTGTAGAGCTTATGCACACGTTAAAGGAACACCAAAATTGAATGATGAGCCTCAACAATATGTATTTATGAATTATGAAGATACAGAACCTGAATAAAAGTTATGAAAACCTTAGAAAAAGAAAATCATTAGAAGTAGAGATGCAAAAGTAGAGAGCACTAATCATGAGGAGCAAACGACTTCTCAACTTTGCACATTTATGAGAGAGCATCATTCTTCTGCTAAGTATACGAGTTATGAATATTCAATAACTATTGAAGAAATGATTATTGAAACAAGTTGTAGCATATCTTTTTCATTGACGGGAGGGGGAGATTGCTAGCCTAAGGTGTCCAGCCCATTAAAACTTATTAGGATTTAAACTTTTATAATCCTTAAAATAAAATTAGTTTGGCTCGGACTGTAATTTCTTATTAGTATATAACATATTTTTTTTTCTTATGTGGATAAGATGTGATTGAGACATGAAAAGAGAAAAAAAACTAGTTTTTTTTCTTGGTGATCATAAATATTGAATGCCATAAAAACGAGATGAAATAATTTCTCATGATGGTGATGATGGAAGAGAAGAAAACGAGACTTTTTGAGAAAGAATATAAGATGTTCTTCTTAAAGACCAAGGAGTTAAGAATCAAACTTAGTAGGATATTTTTTTTAATATTATCATCATAGTGAATCACAATAATAAGATGATATTGTTTTGATGTATAACATCAACCATCATGTGTATAAGAGTTTGGCATTAGAAAAATATGTTTGGACATAAATTGCATATTATTTTAGATAGAATTCCTGTTATACATACATTCTTATTTATTTTATGGCACAATTTTATATTACTCGAAATCTTTCTAAGCAATGAATTAGGACAAAATGATACTGATTTATGTTATTATTTCAAGATTTTTTTGGAGAAGCATGAGGTTTTGCACTTCCTGCACCATGTGTGTCATGGCTTAACATCTCACATCTGAAAAGACAAATCGCTAAAATCACCAATCATTTGTAGGCAAGATATTCTCTGTCAAAACTTCCTAGAACAAGAGGAAAGGGCACATGATAAGACAGAGGACGGATGATAAAAGAAAAGAAACCTGAAAGAAAAGGGCATCTTTTTGGAGACAAGGAGATAGATGTTCGGAGGTGACCAAGGAGAAGAACTAGACACTATGCATTGGAGGACTAAGATGAGCTCTACATCCCTACAAAGCATCAACTGCTTATAGGTACACTAAATCCAAATTAAACCATTTTAATTTTTTGTTTTCTAAACACTTTCCAGAGCATTTAGTTTGTGTTTGATTATGGATATTTGTAGTTAATCTTATAGTATGGAGTTAATTGAGCTTAGGAATGTTCATGAAATGATTCATCAAATTGGTTTATGCCGAAAGGAACAGTGCTTTGATTTCCTATTTTAATTCCTGTCCTATTGGGAAAAGTTTATTTAGTTTTTGATGTGATGATTGGGTTCTAGCGGAAAGGTCGTTCCATTTAGAAATCTTGATGGTTCCCATAGATCCAAAAAGTGATATATCTCGATATAGAGGCATTCATCAAGAATCTATCATTATTATGGTTGTAAGGGATTGTTTGGTTTTTTGAGATTTATTTATTTTCATTCTCACAACTATTGAATTATTTTATAACATGATTTTGCATAACCTTATCTAATTTCATAGCAAACGAAGATCGATAGGTTGCTTGCTACTCATTAGAGATTGAATAATAGTAACTCCCACCAATCAAAATTTAACAACATATGTGTGGTTTGATAGTGAGTTGAAAGATTACTAACGATGAATATTCTCTCAATCTAACAAGTATAAGGTTATGAGTCTGGTTTAATATCCTCGGTATCGAAAGATATGTGTAACTTTTGGTAGTTCAAACATGTATTATGATATGATCGAACTTGAGACGTGCTTCTTTTTCCTAGGAAATAGACAATCATAATATCATATACCTTAGGACAATGGTTTTGTCGCTTGAACATTCATGTAGCAAGACTAATTCTAAAATCTTGCTCATTATTGTATTAATAATTTAACCACTTAGTTCTTGTCTAACAAACTCTAAGTTTTAATTTCCTTTCTAAGTTCTCAAAGGCATAAAAAATTAGTTTAATTTCATATTTCTTTGTTCTCAATTATAAATTTCATAATATAGAATTATAGTTCTTCTTAGCTAAATTGTTTAGAGTAAGCTTTGGCGAATTAATATTTTTAATCACTTTTGCTTTTATGTGGAATTGATACCTTAATGCTACAATAGGAGTGTGCACTTGCACTAAAAAAATATATTTAAATTTTAAAGCTGATAATGCATGTTGTTGTTATTGTAATACCAGACTTTCATTAAAATAGAAATTAAATAACTAAATCAATAATAATTATTAGTTGGACTTTAAGTCGGATTAGATAATAGAGTCCTATTTGGTTAAACTTTGAAAAATTCCAAGAAATCCCTATAAATAGATCCCTAGAGTGGACGAAAACCCCTTTTGGTTATTATTATTTCTCTCCCAATCCCTAGCCGTTAGACTTCTACTTCTTCTTTTTGTGTTATTTGATACATAGGGATCAAAGGAATTGAAAATAAGGATTTAGAACATGAAGAACATGAAGAGGAGGAAACACTACAAGATAGGTATGTACACAAGGGGATCTCTCTAGAAAGACTTTTCCTGATAGATTAATTGCATGATAGGATGTATGTTAAAAAAAGCTAATTATGATGATGATGTTCATGCATGTGAATCTTTCTTTAATCCCTAGTATGATTATATCCAATTGAATAAGTGTAAGATGATATTCGCGATTCAAATGATAAAGTTTTGACTTGTATAGCTGGTAGATGTTAATGTTTCTTGATTCTAAATGATATAAGACTTATGTATCAAATAACATAAAAAGAACGAGAAGAAAAGAGGGTTCAAATCAAATTGAATGCATTCAGTCACGGTCTTGAACAAAATGTCATGGGCTATGATGGTTCCCGATCACGACCGTGAAAAGAACATCATGAGCCATGAGGTTGAACCAGGAGAATGTGTCTTCGGTCACAGCCATGATCGCACATGTCACGGACCGTGAGGTAAACGTAGGGAGGCCATGAAGCGACTTCACAAGCCGTGAAACAAAGGAGTAGAATACGAGTGTTCAGTCACAACCGTGACAAAAATTATGTGTTTGATCACGGTCGTGACAAGATATGTCACGTGCCATGAATATTGGAATATAACATGTGTATTTGGTCGGACGTGAAGGACAGTGTCATGGGCCGTGAACTCCGATGTCACGATCGTGACAGAGCCTTCACAGGATGTGACAACTTATTGCATTTTTTATATAGATTTATATTATTTTAACTAGGAAACTCTCTTGCGCTACGTGCAATTATTAAATATTTAGATATATTTTTATTGATAATATATAAAAAAATTTGAATTATAATAACATGCTATTTACTTTTAAATATATATAATTAATGATAAGATAATTTATTATTGTTATGGCAATTAATGTTATTATTCGAACAATAACATGTTCCGAAGAACAAATAAATGCATGTGTTAAAAAATCCCTGTCTTTAGGGGAAAAAATTAAGAAAAAAATTTTACCACCCAAAAATTCTCATAAACTTTAATTCAAGAAAACAAAAAATGTTCATGTATAATCAAATGTATATAATCATTCAAAATAAATTAAAATTTCAATAAATTAAACTTAAAATTAAATATCCAAAAAAACTCATAAGCTTCAACTATCCAACAAAACTCGCAAGCTTCAACGCATTAAAAAAAATAAGAGGTTAAGATAAGAAGCCTACTTAGCTCCTTACAATGATTTAGACCTTAAGATTCAATTTTAAAAGTTTGTGATCAAATTTAAAATTTTAAAATTTCATCATGGGCTACCACAATTGATTTCGAGGATTTGGATCAACACAAAAAGATTCTACTTTACTAAGGAGGCTCCATTGACTCTAAGAAGGTTGATAGGTTATTTTGTGGATTTGTTAAATAGGTTTTGTGACAAATTTAGAAGCACCTCAAGATTTTGATAGAAGGTTCGAGAAAACTTATTAAGATTAGTTTGTATCCCTCTAAAAAACTCAAAGATCCTAAACATATATAATGCTTGCACATATCAACATTTTTATTGCAAGATACAAGTGATATTTTTTATAAAAATAACTAATCTCACAAATATAACATTATTTATAAGATGATTAATTATTCAATTGTACAAAAAGAATAATTAACGAAACAGAAAAAAAAAATAAAAAACTTGGTAAAAATGATAAGAAAGATGTGAGAATGATTTTTATGTCTCATGGATGTATAAACACAACAAACTGGCTATTACACCTTCAGAATTAACACTTGTCCCATGCACCAACTTTTGCTTTGAGATTGTTTATCTAAAAACGTTCACATCCTTAAGCAGCCACGTTGAGACACAGAGATGCAAATGATCATGGCCATGTTCTTCTCACCTCGAGTAGATGACTTGCGGTCGGAGATATTGAGCAACCAGGTTCTAGACCGAAAAACTTATAATGACTCCAAGGGAGAGTATGCACTCTCCCTCTGAGTCTAATGAAGCCGTGATCTTAAGGACTCTGTTTGGTTGTTAGACTACTGTAGATGGATTAAAGTTTTTTAATCCATCACTTATTCTCATTACCCTAATCCAAGCAGGAGAGAGAATAAGTTGCTCTCAGCTTTTTGTTCCCACCACAATTAATATAGTGGGACCCATCAAATAAGAAAAAATAATGTTTGGTTAAAATATGGAGAATAAAGTTTTAATCCATGTCTTATTCCCCAACCAAACAACCCCAAGAAGATTTTTTTGAGAAACTACATGCATCAATGATGGTGCAAAGGACGTGCTTATGAAGCTTCACCCTCGGGTATCCTTAACTACCTCGTGGGAAAGGAATTGTGAGAAAATAAAAGTTCAACCAGTTAGAAAATTAAAATGAAACAAAAATTATTCGGCGTGGAAGAGGTCATATATGGAATATTGAAAAGTGGTTAGAGATAGATAATGAAATATGATGTAATTAATTATTTTATATAATTAAAAAAATAAATTCTTACAAAAGTTGTGGAGGAGGAGAGAGAAATTGGTAAAACCAAATAAATAAAAAAAGATAAATAGGAATAAGGAAGAAGAAGTCACTATAATTAAATACATAAGAATGGAAAAATGAAACGGATATTAAATAAGATAGTGTGTTTAAGAGTTTAAAATATTTAAAAAATTAGGGAAAAATAAATGAGAAGGATGAATTAGAATGATTTAGATATAGAAAATAAACTAAAAATCGAATATATTTTATTCTCGAGGAATGGAGAGGAAGAAGTGGGGTGAGAGGAGAGAGATATTAAAATAGTGGGGAAGTTATTATAATGAAACAGTTATATTAATTAAGATAATGAATTGAAGAGTTTAAAATATTCAAAAAATTAAAAAAAATATAAAGGAAAAAGATGGATGGAGAAAGAAGTGAGGTGAGAGGAGAGTGAAACTAAAATGGTGGGGGAAGTTATTATAATGAAACGGTTATATTAAATAAGATAGTGGATTTAAGAGTTTCAAATATTTAAAAAGATTAGAAAAGGAAAGATGAATGGAGAATGATTCGCCTCAAGATTATATATATATAGATAGATATTTGAGACAATAAATGTTGTAGACTTTTTTCTTGAATATTAAGGATTAATATATGGACAAGATAATGATTAATCATTATAATTATTATCAATTTCACACCTTATTACTTCTTAATCAGGGGTCTGCATACTTAGTATCATGACTTTGCTTTATATTTTCGATGTATAAATTTGAAGTTGATGGACAATTTGACACATTATACTGTTTGCTTCATACACTGTATATTTAGTTATTTTATTGGTGTTGTTTGATTGGGAAATAAAATTTGAATTAAATTTTTATTCTTTATATTTGAATTAAACACTCATTTTTCTTATTTGGTGGATCTCACAACATTAAATATTCAAAAAATAAAAAGTAGAGATTATCTAATTATCTTTCTTCTTTGGATTGGATTAAGACTATTTCTATTGAATTAAAAAAAATAATCCGTCTATCGTATATCTGAACCAAATGAGGCCATTAAATTTTTCAAGTTAGGATATAGTCTGAAATACTTTTTTTATCTATTAATATTTTTTATGCACGATATTTGTTTAAATTATTTAATACATAAAAACATATACAGCTCTTCCAATCCGTTGTTGATTCAGGAAGAAATCATTTTAGTGGACTTTTGATGTAGAAGGGAAGATGAGTTTTATCATCGAACCAAATAGAACAAAGTTATAACCTTCTCGTTGGAAAGAGATCAAACTGATGGACTTAAAAGTGTATTTACTCAAATATAATATTATTTTAAACAATACATTAGTTAAGCGTCGATAAATGATACGAAAATTATTAAGAAATTAAAGTTGGTAATGGATTGAGAAATCCGACGAGAGAATGTTTACATTTTAAAGTTTTTAGAAATGTGAGGTTCCGGTCTCAAATTGGATGAGTCAAAGTTTAATACACGTTGGATACTAAAGTAAAAAAATAAAAAAAAGATAAAGCTCAAATAGCTTAATTAAGATTCTTAGAAACATTAAATCATGTCATCTAATTTTCATTTTGCATGCAAAAAATTCATCCTTAATTTAAAAATAGAGACCTATTAAAACATTCATTGAATAATTTTTAAAAACGTTAAATTAATGATAAATATTATAAATTATTATTTTTTATTTTATGATTCACGACTGTATGATTAAGATATGTTCAAAGTTCCTATAAAATACTTAATACTCAATAAATACGTTAATCTCTTCCAAATATCTCAATATTTTTACTTAATCTAAAATTAACTATATTAGTTAATTAATACCAAATTTGATTTAGGGCCTGTTTGGCTTAGCTGATAAAAAATATCTGATAAGCACTAATGCTGATAAACATTTTAAGTGATGATACTTATTTTAAAATATAAGTAGTTAAATGTTTGGATAAAAGTGCTGATAATATCAATAAGTAGTTGTAATGATTGTTAATTTTTTGTATTGACTAATATACCCTTAAAGTTATATGATAATAATATTAAAAAATATGAATAAAAGAGTAATATAGTTGGTTAAAACTAATAAGCCAACAACTTTAAAAATAAGTAGGGAGGACCCTACTTATTTTTGGATAAAAGTGCTGATAATATCAATAAGTAGTTGTAATGATTGTTAATTTTTTGTATTGACTAATATACCCTTAAAGTTATATGATAATAATATTAAAAAATATGAATAAAAGAGTAATATAGTTGGTTAAAACTAATAAGCCAACAACTTTAAAAATAAGTAGGGAGGACCCTACTTATTTTTTTTCAACTTATAAGTAATTACCTAACAACTTATAAGTATATTTTTTTAATTACCTAACAAGTTATAAGTATATTTTTTTAATTACCAAACATGTAAATTTTCTAAAATTTATTTATAAGTAATTTTAACCTACTTTTATTTAATTAGTTAACGTAAGTACTAATTAGTAATATCTTCTCTTCACGTCTTAACTTTAAATAAAAATAATAATAATAATAATAATAATAATAATTAAAATTAAAATTAAAATTTCTCCCCACTCCTCCTCGTCCTCCTCCTCTTCTCCCCCCGCTTCCGCCGACCGCACAAATCCACGGACCGCCACAAACCCTAAAAATTCCTCCTTGTTCCCTCAGCAGGATCCACATCTCCTTCTCCTCTCCCTCCCTTTCCCCGTCAATGCTGGCGTCCTTCGCCCTCTCTTCTCCCCATTTCGCCCGTCATTGCAAGCAACGTCGGCCATTTGCAGCGCTGGGTGTCCGCGGAAGAAGGGGCCGCCTCATTGACGCAAAAAGATCCCCCCTACAGGCGTCTGGACCTCGTTGAAGAGCCCGGCAACGTCCAATTGGCGCCACATCTGAGTGGAAGCGTTTACAGGTGCATTTCCTGGTTGATGGTTTTCCTCTTCTGTTTTGAGCCTTTTGTCTGAACTTTCACTACTTTATAGACTAACACTGGGGAATAAGACGAGTCCAAAGTGGAATGTTTTAGACTAATTGTTATGGATCGTAGCTAGCAAGGTTAAGAATCGACGTTTCTTAGTTGTGAGGAGATTTTGGACTAAAGATAGTTCATTTAGTGGTCACTGGCTATTGTAAGAGTCTACCGATTGATTTCTTTAAGTGCATGCTTTCTTTGATTTTGGACTTTACCTTTTGTTGTTGCTGGGCTGCATTCAGAATTTCAACTTTCCTGGTAGACATATTGATATGATGAGAACTTTCCTCAGAAGACAATTCGAATATGTCTTAAAAATTATACCTGTGAGAATTTACATGATGGAGAGAAGAACTAGGTCTAATTGGATGTGTGTAAGCAGGGAACTCTAGATAATTATGTATTAGCAGGTTGTTGTAGGTACTTGATGGTACTTTTGTCAAAAAAAAAATATTAGGGTGTTTCAAGTATGGCACTAGATTTTTTTCAAGTATGGCACTAATTGGATGTGTTGCTATTTGATCATCTTTGGCCTTTAGAATGAGTTTGTTATTTTCTTCTATTATGGCACCAGATTTTTTTTGTGCCATTCTGATGTTTGATTTAATATAAACTGAAAAGTATGTACTCTTTTACCATACTGATCTCTATGGATTTTACTTGCATGTGTGGCTTGTTTTCAGGACAAATCAAATGTAATGAGAAGAAAACTAAGGAAGAGTTGCAATGATTTTGTATAGTTTTTTCCCTATGTTTTTACGCTTATGTTTATCTTCTTAAGGATCTTCATGGCATGTTAAATCACCTTTATTTTCTTATGTTCTTTCAATTTGAAAATGATGAATTATCTTTCAAGATTTTAGGATTTTTAGAGGGATTTTTTCCTAGTTCTTTCTGAAAAAAGCTAGAGTTCAATGTAAAGGAACTGAATAGTAAGTTTTGTATTGCCCGCGGTGCACGCATTTTTCTTCTTTAAAAAAATCTTTTGTATTGAAGAACCACTCACGGAGCTTGCACAATTAACTAAAAGTGCTGGATATAACGGTTATTGGTTCTACTTACCAGAAATAAGTTCTTTTATATTTTTTTCCTAGTTCTTCCTGAAAAAAGCTAGAGTTCAATGTAAAGGAACTGAATAGTAAGTTTTGTATTGCCCGCGGTGCGCGCATTTTTCTTCTTTAAAAAAATCTTTTGTATTGAAGAATCACTCACGGAGCTTGCACAATTAACTAAAAGTGCTGGATATAACAGTTATTGGTTCTACTTACCAGAAATAAGTTCTTTTATATCCCATCTCAATCTTAAAGTGGGAAGCATGTCTTGGGGTTTGATATATAAATGATTTTCTTTTTAAAAAAAATGATTTTCTTTATTCTTATTTTTTTTTCAGGAAACAAATATGACTATTTGAAAATTTATAAACAAATCAAAATATGATAAAATTAGACATTCTATGGAGAAGATGAAGTAAAGTGGTATTCTATTTCTTCTTTTTCTACACAGAGAACATTTTCTGCTATTTACTTAAGCATCATCTTTCTGCACATTTCGGCAAATTTTGACTTTATCATCCATATTCTGCTTGTAGCTTAATGGAGTCTAACTTTTGGTTTCTGTTCCAGAAGTTCTTCCATTAGTGAAAGCAACTCTAGAAAAATAGAAAAAAAATTGTGAGAACACAACAAGGGAGCAAAATTATAATATAAATGTTTTGCTTATTATTCCGATCAATGAAAATGATAAAGAAAAGCTCATGAAGCAAATTCTAGTATTAGTCATCCTTTACCCCTTAAAAAATAGTTCTTATATTTGCATTTGGGTCAAAAGAGTTGTAGCAGTAGGCAGTTGACTTCTTCATGTGGATGTAGGTTTTGATGTCTTAAACGTCGGTAAATATACTCCAAGACAAACATTGAAGTTTTCATTTGAGTTACACATTGTTAGTGGTAGGTTTATTTATTTTCACTTGTTTTGAGGGTGTTCCAGATCAGGAGCTTTTCCATCATTATAAGGTCACTGTTTTAGCTATCTTTATGAATTATTAACCTATTACATACAGTAACACTCTATTCAAAGCTAATAAATCGAGAATGTCTTTTTGTTTGTATATCTTCTGGTTAATCTGAAATTTTACGAATGTTTCTCTTTCTCATGTTTGATTATATTCATATACGTACATATCTATCTTTTTCCATATCTTCTTTTTCCTTGGATTTGTAGCTGTTTGGTTCTTCGTAAATGTGTTAGAGCATATTAAAATTATAAGACTGTGAATATTGGATGGCTGATCCTTAGATCATGTATTCGCTGTCTTCAGATTATATTCAGACCATTGATGCTAGCATCTGGGCCTTGTGTCTCTTGTTTGGCTATAGTTTATTCTTCAATATTTCATACCATTCCATCTGCAACCACATTATGGTTTTTCCTTCTTTTTCAGCTTTCTGGGCGAAGAGCTTTCTTTGCTCTATGGTTCAACAAATGTTAGATAAATTCTGCGAATACAAATCAGTTAGTGGCATGAGTGTAATGCCTACAGGGGACAAACAACAGCCTACCACAGTAAAGAAAGTAGCTTTGAAGGAGTTGTCTAATGAATCTGGGAATATTAACAGGAATCCTACAACCTCTGTGCTTAACAAAGAGAAAAGGCAAACCCCAGACCCTGTTAAAGTGATCAGTCTTGACTCTATCAAGTCATCTGGTTCGAAGAGACAACAACCAGAGGGGTCATCAAGTCCATCAAATTATCAGACCCCAAGCAAAACTGGTATAAATGGAAATCTGGTGTATGTACGTAGAAAGCTTGAATCTGAACAAGCCAAGGCTTGTGGCTGTGTCAACATAGACAATGTTGTTTCCGATGGATCAAGGAAGCAAAGCTGTGCTAAGTCAATAGTACATAGCATGCAGCGGAGTCAGAATCAAGATAATAAAGAGGCTTCTTTTCCCGGAAACATACCTATCACGGTGAATCCTCAGGCCTCGTCGTCTGTGGCTCCATCAGCTTCCTACTCCACTGAAAAGCCTTTCATTGGACTAGCATTACCAGAAACTAATGAATCGGCTAGTGTTGGGACCGCAGATGTTGTTGATCTTAATAATGCAGATAATCAGGATTGGAAAGATAGGTTCATTCGCCTGCAGATGTTTCTGAAAAGCTGTGACCAGTCAGGCCAGGAGGACTACATGCAAAGTAAGCTTCTTTCTGGCCTTTGGGAGCATCAGTTAGAGCTAAATGCTGACTAGAATTTCTTATTTTCTTTTATGCAGAGCTGCGGTCTTTATCTGCTGCTGGTCGAAGTATGCATGCCGTGGAACTAGAGAAAAGAGCAATCCAGCTCTTGCTGGAGGAAGGTAATTTTTTTCTTCTTTTGCTGTTGTGTGTATATGCTATTAACAATTGTCCTTTATTGAAAACCCTAACTTTCTATGCACAATCAGAGTAAGTTAGCAATGTTTATCCTCTCAAAAAAAAGCTAGCAATGTTTATTGCTTAGACATCAGCAGTAAAATCTTTTTTTTTCTGATTTAGGAAAGGAATTGCATCGTATGAAGAATCTGAATGTTCTGGGTAAAACTTCTTCAAATGATAATTCCCCCATCTTGCCTCAAGCTGCTTCTTTACGAGCATCGTTTCCAGAAACGAGAAGCTAGTAGACAATTGTGACTTACGAAGATGTAGGTCGATGCATTTTAGAATGTATATTAAAGGAAACAAAAATTTATGCTCTTGTCAGAGAGGACTCTTATGTTGTGCCATTTTGTGATGTGATGAGTTGTTGGGTCTAGGAAATCTGTGTTCTGTGATTCTCCTTGTAGTACTAATATGGTTCACTTGTGCCCCCACGAGTATGAGACGCTGCATTGTAATTAGAAAATACCTCTAATGTTGCTATATTGTGTTTGCATTGCATCAGAAAATACCCACTCACATCTTCTCTGCTACTGTTTACAAACATAAGAAAGTCTTGTGATTCAAGACCTATACCGAATCAATCACCCTTCATTCATAACATGTTTACATTAATTATGGAAAAGTTTCAAATATTTTTTAGGTGTTAAGATATCAAATATTTTCATTTCGAAGGTGTTAAATCGTTCTATTTTAGTAAGGGATATTTCATTATATTATGCTTTAAATTTGATTAAATGCAGACAAAAAATGGTAGGCTACTAATTACTTTGAATTAATGCTGATTAATCTGGGATCACTAAACTTTTTTTTTTATATTGCATCGCATGCCTTGCAATAACTCCTCGAATATATATAAGAGGGACCATCTTTAATGTCTTTCGACGAATACATCGCAAATGATAAAATCAATAATTCGATTCAAAGTTAAGATGTGGGTATATAATGATTTGTAATCATATATAATATATAATCTATCAATCGAAAAGAATATAATCAATCTGAAAGTGTTTGGTAAAGGAACAATATTTTCCTATGACAATATGAGTCGAGGAAGTATTTAATTCAAATACAAAAAAACGTAATCTAGTTTAACCCAACTAGTTATTATAATAAAAAAAGTTAAATTTTTTTCAGTGTAAATTAACCTCTAAATCTTATATAAATGCTTAAATATAATATGTATTGTCCAAGGATTTAGGTCACATTGTACATATGTTTTTTGTAAAAATAATAATAAAAGTGTTATAAATCTACTATATTTTCATATGCTTCAATTATAACATAAAATGTGAAGTATTTTATATAAGGTATATGATTTTGTAAACTCGTTTGTGTAAATAGGTGCAAATACTTAAAATTACTAAAAACATTAATTAAAAAAAGTGAAATTTGTTATTATTACACTGAATTTAACTTTTTTTTTAACTAAAATTATTAATAACTTTATATCTTCACAAGGGGGTTTATATTTTTCTCATTTTATATAGCAAAACAACATTATGCCCCCAGCAACTCCAAATTATACATTATGAGATTATTTTTTATAATGTATTTTTCTATCGACTAATTAATATTTATAAATACTGTATTTTACCAATATTTAATTAAAGAAATTCTATTTTTCCCGAAGAGAAAATTTTAGGAATAAAAAAAAAATTGTAACAAAAACCCCCGCTAAAACCCTCCCGCCACAAAAGGGCGCCTAAAGTTGCACCATTTGGCCAAGGGACGTAACTGCACGCCTCTCCTTTAATTTCCCTCGACACCCACTTCGCGTCGTTTCCTGCCCTCGACGCCGCCGCCACCACCACCACCACCACCACCATCCCTCGTCCCTCCACCCGTCTCCGGCGATCGATCGATCGATCGAACCTTCCTCTCCATCAGCTCAGATGGGTGCATCAGTCAAGGTTCACCTCCATCCATTCCTTCCCGGAGGCGGCTTAGCTGCTGGAGGCGGCGCCGATGGAGGCGATGACCCGTGGCGCCGGAAATATAACCTAGATCGTAGCCACAAGCTCGACTCCGATGAGGAAGAGGAGGAGGAGGAGGAGGAGAACGACGATGGTGACAGCGCTGCCGCAGTTAGTTCTCCCCTTCCTCCTCCTCCTCCTCCTCCTCGCGGTCGCAAGGGGCGGATGAGCAGGCAGGCGGCGGCGTCGGAGTTCTGCCAGGTCTGCAACCGGGGATTCGCGTCCGCCAAGGCGCTCCACGGCCACATGCGGACGCACCCGCAGCGCACGTGGCGCGGGGTGCTCCCGCCGTCGATGAGGCCGGGGAGGGAGCGGGAGGTCGCCGACTCCTTGATCCTGCTGTCTGGGAAGGGGCGCGCGGCCGAGCGGCGGAAGTACCCGTGCAAGATGTGCGGGAGGGAGTTCGAGACGCGGCAGGCGCTCGGCGGCCACCGCGCGAGCCACAAGAGGCAGGAAGGGTGCTTCGCGAGGGCGGCCGGTCGGCCGCCAGTGCAACCGCTCGGCGAAGAGGACGACTGCGCAGCTCAGTCTTCGGCTCTGGTGATGGGGCCGTGCCCTCCAAGGACCTCGGCGGTCGCCTCTACGTCGACTAAGACAGTGCAGGAACAAGATTCAAGTTCGGGGGTCACGAGGAGAAGGGCGTTAGATCTGAATCAGCAGCTGCCATTGCAGTCGTCGGACAGTACCAACGGTGGCAGCGTCGCCGGAGACGACAGAGCAAATCGCAACAAAAGCTCGGACTCCGGCGACCGGAATAATAATGGTGTAAAGTAGAAAGCGCAGGTGCTGTGGACGCTGCTGCATGCATGGGAACTTTTAGCCTTACAATACTTTGGAACTTTGCAGCATTTGCCTAATAGATTTAGTTAGTCAAACATCATCAATGTGATCTCTGCATCATAAGTTTCTTGTTGTTCTATTTCTTCTTTAACATGGGTGAAAAAATGGCACAAACTATTTGTGTAATAAGGTCATATATATGAAACAAAAAAAGATACTACAAAAAAATTGTGGATCGGCCTCTTTGTATAATAATTATGTAGACATGTAGTGTTCCCATTAGTCAATTTAGTACTCAGTCATGTTACCTTTGAGTTGAGCTTGTGCATTATGTAGTAGAACTTGATACAATTGATTAGAAATAGCATGATTGACATTTTCTAGGTATTATTCAATGATTGTATTTCTCTTTTTAAGCTGGAAATTTCCTATCCTCCTAATACTCACATAAAATAAAGATCCTCAAAAGTTGATAAAATTACCATCCATGCTAGGATAATTTTTAGGAGAACGTAAAAAGCAATCGTATTTTAGCATATGAAACTCTCTAATATTTAAATAAATAAATAGATAGATAGATATATATAGGATTCGTGCGGATTCAGTATAGTGTCTTTTTTGCAGCACAAGGATCAAGATCAAATAAATGCTCATTCTTTTTTGTCGAAGAAAGATATATCGTTGACCTTTCAATTACTAATGAGTAATTTTGTAGTATGTGTTATGCACGTGTGGCGCACGCAAACTACAAATGATATCTTTTTTGAACGAAAGATGCTCAATCGTGTGCATTAACCTAACTAATTTAGGTATTTGAGTTTGAGATACATTATAACAGGCACGTGAAATAGTTTATACTTCTTTCTCTTTTTTGTAGAGACATGAAAGAAAATTTCTTTTGACGTATAGTCGTCAGATATCATAGAGGAAAAAGAAATTAATATCTTTTGACGATGAGAATAAGAGTGAAGAAAGGAAGGATATTTGAGAAAGAAGATACAAAAACTCTTAGTTTCATAAATTTACATCTGTCATATTAATTATTATTTATTCAATAATATAGAATAAACATTTTGCAAACATAAAAAGTACCATAAATCATTAATCCAATCCATAAAAATCTTTCTATATATATCCATCACAAGTTACACAAGTACCTTGCCACTTGATATATCTATAATTACTTTGTGAGAAATTTACACATAAAAGTTTTAACTTTTATGTTTGATACAAATATAACTTAAACTTTAATCTATTGTATAAAAAGTTACAAACTTTCAATTTTTTTATTAGATTTAAGTTAATCTAAACTTTGTTTATTGGATAAAATGTATCAAATTTCAATATTTTATCATATACAACTTGACAGGTTGAGAATATCTTTCTAAAATAATTATTAAGTGTGATATAATAAATTCATTAGATAAGTGAATATATATACATATATATA
>LTAE01004018.1:14883-29883 GCA_001647135.1 Pontederia paniculata | reverse complement strand
ATGTAATGGAATAAACATGCAGGTTATGATTGACAATGGAATCTTACAACTGACCTTGTCCAAGCCTGGTGGACTTATTACCGGAATCAGATACTGTGGAGTTGATAACCTGTTGGAAGTTCTTAACAAAGAAGGAAATAGAGGGTGTGTCATTTATGCTTTCTTTTGTCAGTTTACTGCATTCTTTCTTTATCATGAATCCACCAAAAAAAAAATTTTAAAATTTGCCTGAATTGGTTAATGCAGGTACTGGGATGTTGTGTGGAATGAACCTCAGGCCGCTGGTATATTTGATGTGTGAGTGAAACATTCATGACTTGCTCTTTTTGACTTCTGATTTTGCACCATGTCCATAATCTCTGACCGGCTTACAGGATTCAAGGAACAAAATTTCAGGTAGTATATCAGAATGAAGATCAGGTAGAAGTGTCTTTCACAAGAAATTGGGACTCCTCCCTCAAAGGCAAGGTTGTTCCGTTGAACATTGACAAAAGGTACATTACTTAATTCATTTGTTTCTTATGTTCTTGTTACTTTCATTGGCAAAGTTAGTAAGTTAAGAATAGTAAACAATCTATAGGTTCATAGTTCTCCGAGGATGCTCAGGATTTTATACATATGCCATCTATGAACATCGAGAAAGCTGGCCAGACTTCAACTTGGGTGAAACTAGAGTGGCTTTCAAGCTTAGAAAAGATAAGTATGTGGCGCATCCTAGCGTTCTTCAATAGTCATGCATGAATATAGAATAATAGCTACTTGTTCCTATAGAATAAAATCAAATCCCTTTTCATATGCTACTTTCACTATCTTATGTGCTGCCTCACTCCCTCAAAAAAACAACCAGATATGATTGGAGCTTCTGAAATTTAATCATAAGAAAGCTAGAAATTGTTTCTTGTTTGAATTTCAATATGGATCATGGATGTCATGGGCAGATTTCAGTACATGGCGATAGCAGATAGTAGACAAAGAATCATGCCCTTTCCGGATGACCGCATGCCTAACAGATCACAGCAGTTAGCATATCCTGAGGCAGTCCTTCTCACTAATCCAATTAATCCTGATCTTAAAGGAGAGGTAAGTCAGTTTAAATGCCTTCTACTGATATACCGATGAAGTTCAGAGAAAATGCAAAATTTAGAACATTTGAGTTTATAAAAGTGCTTCTGAAGGTGGATGACAAGTACCAATACTCCTGCGAAAACAAGGATCTAAAGGTCCATGGTTGGATATCTTTTAATCCTCCCATTGGATTTTGGCAAATCACACCCAGTGACGAATTCCGAACAGGGGGCCCTCTTAAGCAGAATTTGACATCTCATGTTGGTCCAACTACACTTGCTGTAAGTATCACATATTTATTAAAGTTACCATTTTTCTTAGTCCGTCCTGATAACTCTTTCAGTTTCTGAATGAATTCTGCAAATGGATGACAGTATCATCTTTTATATGATGTGAACAGAATGTTTTATGTACAAACGACAACGACTAATCCCCAATATATGGATATTTTGGTAGATGTTAACCATTCAGATTCAATACCTGATCAATGTTCTACTTTGGCTGCTTTGCATGAAACTGCAAGTGCCAATGCTAATCAATTTATTATGATCTTGCTGAAGAAAGGAATATAATAGTGAATCACCTTTTTCTTTTAATTTACTTTCCCAGTTTATCAAAATTGTTCATTGTGTATTCATTATATCTATGTTTCTGTCAGATCGGTTTCGAGTACAGATTTAACCTTACGCCCTAGCTTTTTGGATCTATTCTTTTTTTTTATTTGTAGCTTTGTATGTTGTTTATGTTGACTATTGCACCAGTGTGCTACAGTTTAAACCATAACATTAAGCTTTATTTCTTTTGACTTGTAACATTTTCTTTTTTAGTAAAAAAAGGATGGGATTTTTAAGCCCATTAATGTAACCTATAAGATCTCAAAATGTACTGCACATTGTACAAAGAAAATAGCATGTTCTTAGCTGGGCTTATCTGGATTTCCTTGGAGAAACAAATATAGATCCTACTTTTATCTGAAAGGTGAATTTCAAAACCTTTTCAACCAAGAAACAAAATTGCACAAACTGAACTTCTACACACACATAGAAAATACCGGAAAGGAAAAGATCTTGTTTTTAAAGAAGAAAAAAATCTTATTTGTTTTGTTGTTTCATACAATTAAGTTGTTTGATGTTTCTACTATATTGCTAACCACCAAAATCCTTTTGCAGAAGTTTTAAGAAGAAGGATTTCTCTTAAAATAACTAATCTACCTTTGTTCAATGAGAATTCGAATGCTTAATAGAACGTTGGAAAGAAATTAAGTGTTTAATATCATATTTATAGTCCAAACTATATAAGATACGCTCGTAGAATACATCTTGAACTCATGAACTTGCATTAACCAACAGCCTAAGAAATATGGAGGCAGTCCAAACTCTTGTCAGAGTGCTTAGGAAGAGTGTTTTCTTGAAAATAACAAAACTACATTTGATAACGATAATTCTGATTCTTACTCAATTATCGGGAAAAAATAAGTGCTCATTACTATGTTTCAAGACATATAACACATGTTTTTGGTGAAGAAGAAAAGGTCTTTGGTCCTGTGTTCCTCTATCTTAATTCCACTTTTGACGGAACAGATCCACAACTTCTGTGGGAGGATGCAAAAGTACAGGTGGTAAATCAAACTATCTTCCAGTGTATAAGCAGATCATTAGTTCCTTTTATTAATATAATGATATATATACACCATTGAGAGGGTTATTAAGTGTGTTGGAACAGCGAAAATTGAATTTTTGATGTTTATACGGTTTCATGTTCTTTGTGAACAGTGGCAGATTGAACATGATAGTTGGCCGTACAATTTTCCAGTCTCAGATGACTTTCAAAAAGCTGAGCAACGAGGTTGCATTAGTGGCAGATTACTAGTTCTAGATAAGTATGGTCTGGTATCATTCTCATTAAATACACAGGAAATGTTAATCTGTTTTCATTCAACAAAGAAAATGCCGATATTAAAACTGTATTTACAATTGGTTTTGTTTACTACCAAAAAAAAAGTTATATGCACATTTTAATTCTGACTTTATGAGGATCATCTATACTAAAGGATTTTTGTTCAGCATATGAATCTATGTTCCTCTTTTCATCTTCTATGAAAGTTAGCTTCAATCTCCTGATATATTTCTTTGTTATTTTAAATGCATAAGTGAAATGTTTCTTTTGGTTTAGGTTCTTAAATGATGACTACATGATTGGGGATGGTGCTTTTGTTGGCTTAGCTTTACCAGGAGACGCCGGATCTTGGCAACGAGAATGCAAGGTTATAACATGTGAAATTCTCTTTCTCATAATGCTTGCTGTTTTTTGACAAACAATCATAAAATAATATGTCAGGCATACCAATTTTGGACGAGAGCAGATACTGAAGGCTATTTCTCTATTAGAAACATCATTGCAGGAGATTACAATCTGTATGCATGGGTTCCTGGATTTGTTGGGGACTATAAACTAGATGCAACTATAACCATCACCTCAGGTAATCATGGTAATTCAGTTCATTTTTACAATCATGATCTTTGTAAATGATCCTCATGGCTTTTAATATTACATGAGCAGCATGTCAAACTGATTTAGGCGACCTTGTTTATGAGCCTCCAAGGGATGGTCCTACCTTGTGGGAGATAGGCATTCCTGATCGATCTGCTGCAGAGTTCTTTGTTCCAGATCCAAATCCTAACTATGTTAACAAACTCTATGTTGGTCATCCTGATAGGTTACTCAAAGGAGTTGCTTTCAATTTGTAACTCTAAAGTTTAATCTTTTGGAATGTTGAATGCTTTAATAAAACTTGTGTTGGTGCTTGACAGATATAGACAATATGGTCTGTGGGAAAGATATGCTGATCTTTATCCAGATGGTGATCTGATTTATACTATTGGCAACAGCGACTATAGGAAAGATTGGTTCTTTGCTCAAGTTACAAGGTTTGTTCTTCGACTATGGATCTTTGTGTTCAACATGTATATTAGTCTTAATAGCTCATGCATTATGCATACATGTGCTAAGTATTCAATTGCCTCTTGGCCATTTCAGCATTCAAGAATTTTATAGTGCCAAGTAAGGGTGAATCTTTGCAGTATGTTGAGTAAACCATGAAGATTGTTGCTCTATTTGTGATTCCTTTGCAGGAAGACTGAACAGAACTCTTATCAGGCAACAACATGGCAAATAAAGTTCCAACTCGACAATATCAATCAAACTGGAGCCTATAAGCTTCGAATAGCACTTGCATCCTCTGCCCTCTCGGAGTTGCAAGTATTTTTCCTATTCAATTCTTAAAAGTCCACATTTCCTCAGTCATCATCATCTTGAATTGATTAAACCCCTTATTTGCATAGGTTCGATTCAATGATTCAGCAGCAAGTCCTGCTCACTTTAGTACAGGACTAATTGGAAGGGATAATGCAATAGCGAGACATGGAATACATGGGTTGTATTGGTTGTTCAACATTGATGTACAGAGCACTAAGCTTGTTCAAGGGGAAAATACAATCTACTTAACTCAGGCCAGGTGCCAAAGTCCCTTTCAAGGAATCTTGTATGATTATATTCGTATGGAAAGCCCCCCAGATAACTAATCCCATATGTAATGTAATAAACGAGAGCTATATATATCAACTGTAACTTGGATGCAGAGTGTAATTAGTGCATTATTGATAGAATAAAGCATCAGCATTCGCAATCAGATTGGTCTCTAACATTTGAAAGTTTAATATAATTTTGTGCCTTCAACATATAGCTGGAATAGAAATTACTTCAAGATACTGCATCTATTGTCCTACTAAATCCTCTCATCCTATTTTGTAAAGATGCATTTTTTAGGCTTCATGGATTACTTGTTCATAAATATGTCAAGGTTCCTCATATGGAGATTTGCACTCCACATATGGATTACTTCAAGATCCTTATGTAGAAGGAAGTATTCTTGTTATTCTTGAGCACCAACATCTTCCAATAACAGAAATTAACTTTCGGCTAATGAATGTTAGTTTTTTTTTTTTTTTTTTTGTCCTGAAGTTCATGATCAACTACATAAGGATAGAGAAGGTGGACAAACCAAAAATATTACAATCAATTTCAGGAGGAAACTCATGCTTTTCAACTTACTAAAAAAACTCGTACCTCCAATTGCAGTGGTACTAAATGGTAATACCTCCTAGCAAGGCAACTTTATCAATATAATCTAGCATTTATGAAATTGTTGACTGGTTTTAAGCAATCTAAATTGATAATCTAGAATTAGCAATATATTTCACTAAAATATATAATTTAGCACTAGAACAGTACTGGAAGGTAGTCAGCCATTAAATAAAAGAGTTATGCGGAAGGCCATATTGAGGAGAGGGAGGAAAAAAGAGGCTAACGCAACACCTTCCTTCTCATCGCTGCCATCATTTTTTTTACTAGAGTTATGATGAAAAGGCCATAGAGGGAAAAGTGATTAAGAGAGTAAAAAAATAAGTTTAACTATAATGATCGGGGAAAGCTGGTCTCAACTATTACATTGTAAAATGAGCGGGTTTCTAACTCTAGACTACAAGATTAAATCAATAACAATTAATCTGTACAAATTCCCCTTTCACTTTTACAACAATATGCTTATCCCAATTGTCAGAAACGAACCTGCGACTCACAGAGGCCATATTTTCAATATCTTGAGAACACATCTTGCATTGTGCACTGAATTGTGAATGGCAAAAAAAGGTATCAATTCAGAGTTGCAATGCTAGGTTAGAATGCGGTGTGTCTACCAGCACACTAGAAGCAGGTGACCTGGGCGACTGCAAACCAACATTCAGATCTGGTGGTGCAGAAACCGGCTTCATGTTGAGCGATAAATCACGCTGCAGGCCTTGGGTATCATGGCTGGATTCATGAAAGTGTTGGATAGAATTTGGCGAAGGTACACTAGGATTGACAATTGAATTCACCTTTTCCATGCTCAAATGATTGGTGCGTGCATTGTTGACAAACTTCTTATTATTTCTTGAAATCATGTCCAACACTTGAGAATGCGTTGCTGCTTCTGACCCATAGTTATCTAATGGTTTAGAAGGCAGCTGAAAACCCAGTTGATTGCTAACACCATTCAAAGTGGATTCCGCCATAGGATTCTGATGAAGCTGGAAAGGAGTCCTTGGCCAAATACCATAACCGCTACCACCACTTTGTGCTCTAAACCCAATTTCATCACTCCTCCCAGTTTCAGTTTCCTCTGTAGAATTTACAGATCTGTTAGGATTAGTAGCTGCAGCTGTACGAAGATCGGCAGAGTTTGTGCAGACTGCTTCAACAACCAAACCACTTGAGGGACGTTTATCAGCAGATACTCCAGAAGCCAATGGTATGACTTCAGGTTGGGACAAACATACAGGAAATTTACTTAATATGACAGGTGTAGAACGTTGTGGGATATCATTCTCTCCAATCCAGCCACGGCCAAACTTTGTCCCAGGAGAAAGAACTCTTTCAATCTTCTTAGAAGCAACATCCCAACCAATGGGACCAAGATTTGCGGCAAACCTAGCTAAACTCCTTGCATATGCATGCTCCATCTGAAGCCCGACCTGGTGTACAGAGAGTTGTCAGAATGGCTAATAACTATGGACAATGATAAGTATATCACAAGATGACAATTGAAAATATTGGACATATTAAGACAACAATAATTATGAAAAATACAGCATGACTAGATTCCAAAACCATGAAAAGTACTTTATAAATCTTATCTCAGCTAAATATTTTAAAGGTATATCTAAGTGATCTATTAACTTTATAAATAAATTAAAATGCAAAGTGAAAAGTAATGTGTCACTTACAGGCATCAGCTGCTTTCTGTCCCGATCGGATGTCATCAGCGCCAATGGCTCACATTGAGAGTTGGAAGACTGAGATTCCTTATATGACATGCGACGATTCTCATCCATAACAGAAGGCTTCTTCCCATGTTTCATCCCACCACTCTTCATTGTAGAGCCTGCAAATACCTTGTAATCACACTCTGGTTTATGTTCAACAAGATTGAACACATTTGATTATCTTGTGAAAAGTAAAAACCTGAATTATCTTCGTTCTTTTCTGATTTAAGCTCACTCCAATTATGAGATTCAAGAATCCTCAGGCCAAAAGGCCTTGTGAGCATCTCCAATGATTTTTCAGATCCTTTTAGGGATAAATCATGTGACACCTTTGAGCACTGGATATTTTCACCAGCATTAGCAGGTGCTGCACTCGAAAAATCAGAACCAGCACGTTCAGCAGGAGACCGACCAAATTTCCTGAAAATACTCTTGCTGGATGGTCTGCCTCTCCTAGCTGGTTTAGTAGCTTCCGGTTCATCATCATCGCTTTCTTGTCGTAAGTTCTCAAAATCCTTCTTTGCAAGCTCTTGTATAGCTCGAGCCTGCAGAAACAGGCAGGCATCTGAATACATTCTTAAAAGCAGTGTGGGCATTTGATTATCCTAAAGGCAGGAGGAAATGAAATAACTCAAACACGGCACACACCTGCCTGAAGTATACAGTGTCCGGTGCATTGTAACGCATTGCATTAGAGCTTATTAAGAAAACATCTTTCTGCAAATACATGCAAAATACAAGTCAAATCTCTTGAATTAAACAAGCCCCAAGTCTATCACAGATTCTACAACAAGCCAATGATTTAAAAAATGTACAAAATTATTAAGAAATTAGCAAAAAGCATTGACCACAAGATGATATTATGAGTTCACTTTCAAATCACTTCCAAATGTAATGTCTCATTTTAGAGCTGACATAATATTACATTGACATTATTACATTATATTACAAAACCTAGGTCGAGAATTTGGCAGAACATTGACATAAAAAATATGGCATAAAGCAAAAGGATCCAGAATTAAACTACATGTAAACTAATTGCAAAAAAGACAGCACGAGACATCCATTCCTTCATAAAATAACACATGCTGATTGATATTGGTGATAACCACCATTTTTTTAAGAGCAAATCTACTTACTGACGCATGAACAAAGGTGTTGCTAATATGCAGCAAGAACGTTGAGAAAATTGAAGCTAGAAACATACACTCAAACCTTAAAATCCCAAGGAAGGAACGAAAGAAAAGCCACTAACATGATGCTAAAGTTTCTTCAAATCAACAGATATCACATGCAGATGGAGCATTGTCAAAGAAATAAGCTTGATTACTAAGAAAATCAATAACTTCTAACTGACCTCGAATTGCTCAAGATTTGCATAATCTCCATCTGTGACTTTCTTCCGGATAGTTGCGAAATCCATGGGATGCTCAATAATATCAAGATAGTCTGGAAGCTAGATGGAAATACACAAAACTATTAAAGCACAGAAGTCCAAACAAATCTAGCAACGGACTGCTGTATGTATCATCAGTAGTAACCAAGAAGAAATAAAGGACTCCATGACACACCTCATCTGGATCCACAGGTTCTGAGAAGACTCCATATGTGTCTTTCCTGAAGCCAAATACATAAATGTCTTATCAGAACAACCTCAATGGTGCACTGAAACACTGGGGGGAGAAAACAAAAAAATGGTAACTTAAGGAAGTAAGAGAAAAGAATAAAAAGCTGCGAGTGAGATCCAAATAACAAGTACAGCAAAGCTGAGCAAGTCCCAGCACTCACTTCTGCAGCCTATCGAGGATAAAAACCAACAACTTGCTGTCAGGCAAAGGAGTAGTGGGTCCCGAATCTACTGGCTCTGCGACCAAACAAATAAACAAACAACTACATGAGCATCATTCAGACACAGAAAATATATATATTCCACTTCGACAATATCAGATTTTTCCTGCTCTTTTCCTCAAAATTATGTAAAAGAAAGAAAAGAAGGAATCCTCAACTCCCCAAACCTTGGAGAGGATCCGTCTCTTTCATTTTTGGACTTTGCCTCTCTGCCTGAAAATAAAAAATAAAAGCAAGATATTACCATATCAGTAAAAAAATCTCTGAACAGCACCCAAAAGGAATGAAAAGAGAAAAAAAATGCACCAAAAATGGAATAACAAAGTACTATTTGCAAAAATAAAAACGCACAGCAGACAAGACAAAGATCCAGCCTTTTTTAATCTACAGCAGATCAGGGTCGAATTAACACTAGAAATTAAGGAAAAGGAAAGGTGAAAGCAAGAAAATAAATCCAATCATACATGAAAAGATGCTTCCTTTTTCTATCATCTATCTGAGAAGCAAATGATTAAAAGGTTGACTTAGTCAAAACCCGCAAACGTTATCACTGGAAATGCAAAAAAAGAAAAAAAAGAAACGAAATCTTTTTTTGCAATTTAAGCAGTTAGCTGGTGTAGAAAAAAATTTATTAGGCAAAAAAATAAGTCGATCCAAACAAAGGAACCCGATCCAAGAGACAAATCCCAATCCAACAAAACCCCTCCGAGATCCGCGATCCAAAAAGTCGCACAGACCAAATATACGGTTAAACTCTTCCACGGTCCACTTAAAAGCCCCAAAATTTAAAATGTTTTCGTCCACCTCCATTTTCCGCCATCTACGCGGACAATTAGACGGGATCGAGCCCAATTCCAGTACCTTGGCTCGGTGCTCGGCGGCAGCGACGGAGTCGGAGTCGGGAGTGGGCGGGCGGGTTAGGGTTAGGGTTTACGACGCCGTCGGCTTCGTCCTGGAGCTTTTGCAGGCGGAGGTTGCGCTTCTGGACGTCGATCAGTGAGGGGCGGCCCTTCTTCTTCCGCTTCGCCGGCGATGCCGCCGCCACCGCCGTTGCCGCCTTCGTGTTGCCCATTTCCGCAACCTTTCTCTCTCCTCTCTCCCTCTCTCCTCCTCCTCCTCCTCCTCCTCCTCTCTTTCTCGCTCCTCTACTCGTCCTCCTCTTTTTTTCTCTCTCTAGAAACACGTGACACAATTTTGTTTATTTTTTTTGTATTTTCGGGTTTTTAGTTTTTTTGGGTTTTGTTTGGTGGACCGGTTTTTAGTCAACCCGGGAATGAGGACAAGTACAAAACCCTGTGGGACCCGCGGGGCCTCGGACGGGTATCGGCACTTGTCATCGTCAGATGGCTATGTACGCATACAAGTTTTCGTGCGGGCGCCTCCGTAAGTGGATGCCATCATTGTTTCATGGACTTATGGCCGGCAAAACACGACGGCCCAAAGCCCAATTATATAAATTTCATAATTTTAAGAATGTATTTGATTGGATGAAATATAATATTTCTTGAAATCATAATTCTATTGGATGTAATTCTAAAAAATCATATTTTTAAAAATCTAATATGTCATATTTGGCTTAATGTCGAAATTTATTTACAATAAACTTGATTTTATAATTTATATGAAATGAGAGAAGATTAGAGAAAATATAAGAATTACGTGTGAGAAAGTGAAAAAAGTGAGATGTTAGAGGAGGAGAAAATAAAAAAAATAAGGAAAGAGAAAGTTATGATGTTAAACAAAAAATTACAGAAGAGAGAAAGTAAGTATATTAAAAAAAATTGAGGACAGAAAGTTATTAAATTATATTATAAGAGAGAGAAAAACTATATTTGAGGAGAGAGAAAATGATAAAATTGGAGGAAAATAAAAGTGATGAGATTAGATTATAGGAAAGAAAAAGTAAGGTGTTACATGGGAGAGAGTGAGATATTAGATGAGAGAGAAAGTATGATATTATATTTGAGAAAATTTGTAAAGTTAAAGGAGAGAAGAAGTTATGAAATTATATTATAGGAGAGAGAAAGTGAGATATTACACTGAGTGATAAAATGAGAAAAATGGAGGAGAAAGAAAGTGAAATATTATGTGAGAGAGAATGTGAGACATTATAAAAGAGAAAAAATGAAAAATATTGAAGGAGAGAAAGTTACGAGATTATATTATAGGAGAGAGAAAGATAAGTATTACATCAGAGAGACAATGAGATAAATGGATGAGAAAAAAATTAAATATTATAGGAGAGAGAAAGTGGATATTATAAAAGAGAAAAAATGAGAAAATTAAAGGAGAGAGAAATTTATGAGATTATTATATTATAGGAGAGAGAAAGTAAAATATTATATGAGAGAGAAAATAAGAAAAATGGAAGAAAGAGAAAATGAAATATTATAGAAGAGAGAAAGTGAGATATTACTTAAAAGAAAATTATGAAAAATGAAGGAGAGAGAAAGTAAAATATTATATGAGAGAGAAAGTATGATATTACAAAAGAGAAAAATTAAGAAAATTGGATGAGAGAGAAAGTAATGAGATTAGATTATAAGAAAGAGAAAGTGAGTTATTAGAGGTGAGAGAAAATTTAGTATTATATGAGAGAAAAATTATGATGTTGAAAGAAGAAATTAAAGGTGAGAGAATTGTTATAATATTAAAGAAAAGAGAATGGAGAGATTATAGACGAGAAAATATCGACATTGAAAGAGAGAGAAAGTGAAAAGTTCATATAATTTTTTTGAAAAGTGAGATAATTAAAAATAATTCTAATTTATAATACATGATAATTTAGAAGATTATCACACTTTTTAGAAGAAATGAGATTTTCTTTATTTGATGGAATATCATTTTAAGGGAATGTATGATTTTCAAATAAATTACTAAATTAATCAATCCAAAGGAAAGAATATAATATTTTTATATACTTTCCAAAGAATTTTACAAAGATAGCCCTAAGATTAATTGGATTTCTATAAAACTATAACATTTTTCGTCGATCCTAAATTTTAATATTATCTACTTACATTAATTTTTTAATACTTTCATTCATTCCAAATATCTAACATATTTATTTTGTCATATTCTTTTGAAGAACATTATGAAGTCACTTTTTTACCATTAAATAATTTTACAATTTTAAAAATAATAATTAAATGGGACCGTGAAGGGAAAATCAGGTGATGGTGGATCCCTTTCATTTTTTAAATATATGTAAAGGAGAAAAAATAATTTGATAATAAAAATAAATTTAATAAAAAAAAGTGGAAATATGCTATAATTCATGAAAGAAAAAAAATAGAATTAACTCATAAAAAATAGTTTTTTGCCGATATTTTTACTCATTTTTAACCATATTTTTAGTAGTTTTTCTTATATCATAAAGTGATATTGCAATTAAAAGGTAACAATGTATTGAGATATTTTTTTTCTTCATAAAAGTATGTGGAAATTGACTTTTCTATTTTTTTTCTCTTATTCTCTCTATTTAATAGCTTGGATGCCTGCAAATGTGGACGTGACGGTTACCATGTTAGTGAAGGTATATTACCATGCAAGATGAATTGAAAGTTTATAATAATCTATCTATATATAACTAAAAGTTGAACATTTGATCATTTTTTTAAGTGCATTCTCCATTGAGCATTTGCTCATTCTTTTTTGTTATTTTTTTTAATTATTTTAACTCACAGTGTCACCCATTAATCCATTATATCATTAAAGTTTTAATTAACTTTAGGCCACTATAACTCATTTAATTTTATATTTAATATTCTAGCAACTCAAACAAAAGCATTATTATACATCATTAAAGAATATTTAATATTATGATAAGTTACGAAATCCTTCTATATACCTTTAGCCCATTATAACTCATTTAATTTTATATCATTATAACTCATTTAATTTTATATTTAATGGTCTAGCAACTCAAACAAAAGCATTACTATACCTCATTAAAAAAATATTTAATATTATGGTAAGTTATGAGATCCTCTCATATTCATAAGAGAACATATATATATATATATATATATATATATATATATAGAACAAGAGGGAAACATCCACGGGCAAAGGAGGCCGCCACCAAAGAGTTTTCACTATCTCAGAAGAAGAGAGTACATCATAAAACCCTAACCCATATTTATAAGGGTCCATACCGCGGGGGGCCTCGAGTTTATTCAAAGAAACAATATCATTACCATTTTTTAACATGCTTCATTATTATATAATCCAAATGTGATTTAAATTAAATGTTACTTATAATCATTGGTTGACGAGTTTATGGTGGTCAATAATTTTAATATTATTTCCTAAAAGTTTGTTCGTGTACACGAACAAAAAAAAGTAATGAAGTAAAAAAAAATCGAAGACAAATCATATTTAAAGTAACAGGAAGAATACCCTTAATGTTGAAACTTGTGGTTTAGTTTTCTACCCTCGTATTAATGTTTATGAGTACACTAATCATAAACCTTTATCAACACTAAGAACTATTATTTTATGAAACTGTAATTTTTTTTACTGCATTCACAATAACAACGAAACGGGTGCTAAGTAAGCATCATGTGGTACCAAGTCAGTCTTTCAGCAAATTAAATACTATTGACATATCAGAAAGTTCTACATACAATTATTGCACCTGGTCAAGATGATCGCATCAAGCGATAAGAAAGTTCTACATAGAAAATTGTTTATAAAAGGAACATAAAAGGAGTTATTGTTGGGAATATATAGGGCGAGAGATCGACCAAGAATCAAAACAACGAATAAAACGAGAAAGAAAGATTGACACCGATTTTTAACGTGGTAAAACCCTCTTGATCAATGTGACCAAGAGGGAAACATCCACGGGCAAAGGAGGCCGCCACCAAAGAGTTTTCACTATTTCAGATGAAGAGAGTACATCATAAAACCCTAACCCATATTTATAAGGGTCCATAACGGCCCAAGCCCTCCGCTACCGCCACAGATTCCCTTTTTTTTCTCTCAAAATTTTTTTTTTCAATTTTGAGTACAGAGTATAATATTTCAAGTCACAATAACATTAATTTACAAAATGATCATTTTGCTCTTTTAAAAAAGTACTATATATATGATCTCCTTCCACCTTCATTCACCGTACGTCTGTCGTTCTACCTCGTCTCTCTAGAGAGTGAAATGTTTCTTCCTTCTCCTTTCCTTCCGCCGTCAAGTGAACTCGCATAGCTAACGTAATTCAATTGGAGAAAATATTCATTAGTCTTATTTTATTCATATCAAAAGAGCTCTTATATAGATCTTTACATTTAGACTTTGACCCTAACATAACGATCTAAAATAACTAACAAATCTTTTAAGATAACAAAAAGAAAAACAAAAATAATAACAATCCTAACTAATAACATATTTTAAACTAATAATTTCAGTGGAGCTCGCACACAAACGATCTGCTCGCGTGCGCGAGCTTCATGCAGGCAAGCTATCGCCTACGTGCAAGCAAACGAGCTGCTCGCCTCCTCAAAGCTCGCATGCAGCCGAGCAACTCGCTCAAGTTCGAAGGTGAATTCAAAGATGGCCAAGTCAAAGAGAGCATGAGGGTCGTCGACTTCATGGCGATGAAAGCTTGATTCTTCACGGGTAAAGATGGTAATGGAAGTGGGTGATGTAAGGTGGAACGACAAAATGGTCATTTAGTAAATAAAAATATGAAAAGTCAAGACGATTGGGCCGTTCAATCGAAAAAGTTTAAGCCAACTATTGTCAGATTTTATAATTCAATGTTTTTACGATAATTCGTGAGAGATTTAAGAAAATAATCTTTTCTTAACTACCAAACTTCACCGATTAGAAGGCATATCCGACTTGTCCAATGGTACATCCTCTTAATATTCTACTAATACATATATACTCAAAATATTTTAAAAAATTAATATAATTATAATATGTGTGTAACGCCCCCAAAACGCACCCCGTGGGCTCGGCCCGCGAAAGCTTTTCGACGGCGCTACATGGACTTTGAACATATATTAAAGGACTTGATGACAATTAAAAGACATTGCAGTGGAAGACTTTAAGCATACTATCATGATAATATAATAACTCATAGCAACGGAAACATATAAAAATCCATAATCATCTTGCCACATATGGGCATAAATCCAGGGCCAAACATAAGGCCCATAACATGAGTCTTAGGCTCATTCGACTCGAGACATAAAATAAAATAACAAGTTCATTAGATATAACC
>LTAE01004018.1:0-13486 GCA_001647135.1 Pontederia paniculata | reverse complement strand
TCACGGCCCGTGATGGATGCCCTGGACTCGATTACACCCCATTTCACTTCCAAATTTCACTCTTTCATACCTATGAACTTATCATTCTCAGGGGAATCCATAATTAAGAGAATTTACTACATTCTAGGGTTCGTGACAACCCAATTTAGACACTAATAACATCGGATTGCATGTGATTGGATCCAAGTTACCACCTAGGGTTTACATATCCATTCTAAAGTTCATTCACACATTTCTAGGGTTCGTAGTTCATCAATTTCACATCAATTGGGGTTTGGCACATAGAAGGACATATCATTCCAGAAATTTACATATTAGAACCCTAATTTGGCCATAACATAACTCATATGATTCATAACATTCTAATGGAACCTTAATACATGGAAATAGACCTAAACAATGAAAGATTAACTTACTAGGACATAAGGAATCATGAGAGACACATATAAACATCATTATCACAATAGGAACATATAACAATCATTACATGGTTCATATCACATTCATCATATAGAAAAGGTCATAGAGACATATGCACTAACACCTAGTATGCACACTCCTGAATGCCATCCTCTCATCTCCAAAACTAAGAACATGTGTTCTTATACATCAAAATCAATAGGATGAGTAGAGAGTGAGGGATTGGATCCCCTTTACATACCTTAGCAAGAATCCCTAACTCCTTCTCCTTTAATGGTGATTCCTTCTTCTTCCCAAACTTGGTGAAGCTCTAGCCCTTCCTTCTTCTCCTTGTCCCTCTTATGTCTCTTGAGCTCCTAGTCCACCTACAATCCCTCCTTGAGCTGAGAATGGTGAGAGCTCCTATGAACCCTAGTTTTGGGATGCCATGGGGAGAGGGAGAGAAGAGAGAGAGTGTGGGAATTGATGGAATGAGGAAATGACAGATTTTTTCCTTTTTATACTTAGGGCATCATGAGTTTTAGGGTGAGTTTTGGGCTGAGTTGGTTAAGTGGGCTTGTTTATCCATTTGGGCATCTTCATTATTTTTGGGGTTTTACAATGTGCCATTGTGAAAACTTAGGAGGATAATTTAGGAGGATATAACATCATCTTACATTTTTCAACCAAATCCGGATTTACACTTGAGTCGCTCAAATAGGTTGAGCCGATTCAATTTTAATAAATATTAATATTTTTTATCAGAAAAAAGTCATAATAAAAACAACAAGGTCTTTATTGGTAGTGCATGTATATGACTCTCATCCACGTTAATGATTGGTAGTGTTTGAAGACTTCTGATGAATAATTAAATTAATAGTTTATTTATAATAATATTTGGTTGAAGTGGCGATGAGAACTAAAAAACAATGATAAACAGGTTTTACTGGATATTTTAATAAAAGGTAAAATAAAAATAAAGATAAAATATATTTTAATAAAATAAATATAAATATTACAATAATACAAAAAATTATCATGCTATAAGAATTATTTAAAAATCATGAAAGAACAAATAATCTCATATTAATTTACACGTACTATGTTAAATTAAAAGTAATTTATGAACAAAACTAAATTAAGGTAAAATAATTCAAAACAATAAAAATAGAGAGTTAACAAATATTTTAAACAATTATATTATTGAGTTAGATTAAAATTAAAGTTTGAAATGAAATTTAATTATATTATGTTCAAATTAAGCCAAAAATAAAATTATAGTAAAAATACTTGCACCGTCCTGGAATATCTCCTTTATTCCAGGATTATAGCCAAATATCGACGAAAATAGGAATATGTCAACCTTTTCTAAAAACCGTAAAATCACTAACTTTTTTAAGTTTTATTTCATATTTCTTATTCTTCTAAAATGGTGGAATATCTCGTATTCCATCATTTTTTTATTTTCTTAATCATATTTTATTTTTATTTTATTTTTAAACACATTCTATTATATTTTTATATTATATAATTATCAATCATAAATTATCTATAATTAGATACTATGTGATGATATAAATAATATTTTATTATATGACTTAATATAATCATTATTACTTAATTATTTCTCAATCCAAATAATTATTACTTAATTATATAATTAACTAGAATCAAATAATGATTAATTACTATTTTGACATAAATAAATAACTAAATTTATAAATATAAATGAAATAAATAATGCTTATTTATTATTAAAGATATATTATTAATATTATTTATTTTAATATAATATATTTTTATATAAATATAAATATAAGAATATATCTTTATTTATATTCTAAATACTAGACATAATAAGAATAATAAGAATATATAAAAAATATTTATTTTTTGTATATATTTCATCGCTACTTTTTTTTTAAAAAGAGTAGAATTAGCTATTGAAGGTTGAAATGTCCTGATACAAGATATAAAGGAGGCCTCGTGGTGGCAGCTCCTCCCAAAATTCATCTCTTTGAGATGTAGACGCCATTCTTGCCAAAAAATCAGCGGCGATGTTCGCCTCACGGCGGATATGGTTAATCGTTATACATTCAAAAGATTTAAATATATTCCAACAATCAATTAATAGGTTTCGGATGGTCCATGGACTTTTAACTTCCTTCTTGAGAGCTTTTATCAATATTTCCGAGTCGCTTTCAATGTATAGTTTGCGGATGAACCGATTTTTGCATTCCAAGAGCCCCTTTAGCAGCGCCCATGCTTCGGCTTCCAAGGATGAATTGAAGTTTCTACTGCTAACTCCTGCACAGACAAAAGAGCACATATCAAAGCGGACAATGTATCCTGCTCCCCCCTTCTCCATGGGCCGTGGTGTGGACCCGTCTGAGTTCAATTGGAACCAGGTAGGAGGAGGGGGCTCCCACACAGCTCATCATGAGCATGGAGTGGCGAGTCCCTCAGGACGGTGGGTTCTGATATACTCATCAGAGTTCACCATGGCTCTTTCAAGAATGACCGAGATCGAGATAGACTTGGCACTGAAGTGAAGATCATTTCTGGATTTCCATAACCCCCAAAGACAGTAGGCGAGTAGGGATTGAAGGGCTGCTCTCGAAGTTGCCTCTAACTGATTTCCTTCATTGAGCCAGTCACCTTGTGGCCAAGAGGGCATGAAAGAGAAGGTGAAATGTAAACGGTCTTGAAGAAGAGACCATAATTGGAGACTGATTGTACATTCAAAGAGCAGAAGATGGGAGGTTTTCAATGTTAAACCACAGAAGCAGCATGCAACATTTATTGAGGGATGGAAAGAGGAAATGAGATCTTTAGTAGGTAGTTTGCCATGAAGGAGTTTCCACGAGAAAATTTTGATCTTAGGGGGTGTAGGAATGTGCCACAATAACTTCCAACCTGCCCAATACTCACTTTCATCCGAAAGAACCGGCATACTCAAATATTTGTATATTGATTTTGCATGGGCAATGCCATGAGCATTATGCACCCATACCCACCTATCATCATCGGGCATAGCAGGTAAGTGAATGTCAAGGATACGTTGCACAATGTCAGGACCAAAAATGTTCAAGAGATAAGATTGATTCCAATTAGAGTTAATCATTAGGGTACTTACAGATTTATTTGAGAGTTGAGCATTGACATTTATAAAAGTTGGCATGAGACTTAAGGGGGTACAGAATAACCAGGGGTCATCCAGAATGTTTGTTTTTGTTCCATTTCCTATATAGATGATCATTCCTTCTCTTATAGCTTCTTTTGCTTTTAGGATGATTTTCTAGCTATAGGCAGGGGTCTGAGTTAAATGGGTACAAGACCAAGGGTGGGGCACCCCGTATTTTGCAGATACCAGCTGCACCCAAAGGTCTTGTGTACCATTTAAGACAACAAAGACTCTTTTGGCCAGTAAGGAAGTTTTTTACATGGTATAAGTTCCTAAGCCCTAAGCCTCCTGCATATCTATGTTTTTTCATTATGTTCCAATTGATCAAATGAGCTCCTGATTTCTCCCCATTTGATGACCAAAAAATTTTCTGGATTGACATTCTAAGGTTTCAATGATACCATTTGATATGTGAGCAGAGACAAAAGCATAGTTTGGGATAATATTTATTACATACTTGATTAGAGTAGCTTTTCCAGCCTGGTTGAGCACTTTGGATTTCCAGCCAACTAGTTTTGATGAGGTCTTATTGGTGAGGAAGGCTTGTTCTTTAATAGACAATCCTTTGAAAGAGATAGGAACCCCCAAGTATGTGAAAGGGTAAGTGCCAACCTGCATTCCCAGAAGGTCCTTTATCCTATTTTTTCCCTGGGCATTGAACTTTGGGGGAAGGAAGATTTCTGATTTGTTTAGGTTGATAGATTGATTTGTGAGAGATTCATAAGTTTTGAAAATGTGTTTAAGGTATCTGCAATTTGAAGAAGTGGCAGCAACTGTAATCAGGATATCATCTGCATATAAAAGATGACTTAGATTTGTTGGAGTTGGCGAATACTTCAAGGCCTCTTATTTCTCACACCGGGTACGCCCACGTGAGCTTAGGAAAATTGGAGTATTATCCAGCGACATCTAACCCCTACGCACGGAAAGGTTCGGGGGGCACCGCCCCCGACATGTTTGGGCTTTTATTTAAGCTGGCCTGTATGGTGCGGATTAAAAGATTTTCTATTTGTTAGAGTTTTGGACCCATATATATATATTGCTCTTATTTCAGACTTGATGTTGAGCGATTGTAACGAAAAACAATATAATGAAACTCTTTGCAGGACGTAGCCCTAACCAAAGGGTGAACCTGGGTAAATCTGTTTGTGTTCTCTATTTTTTTGCATTTTCTATTTGTGGTCTTCTACTTGTTCTCGAATTTTCCCATCAAGATTGAAGTTGTGAATACTAAAGGGGATGATTTTTCATAGAGACACAGCCTGGTGCATGAGAAATGAGAAATTATGTGAGACTAGTATGAATAAGTATGGAGATATAGGGTCACCCTGCCTGATGCCTCTGTGATTGTTAAAAGACTGAGAAGGAGTACCATTCACTAGGCAAGAAAAGATAGGAGAAGATATGCAAGATTTAATCCATGAGATAAATTTTGGAGGGAAATCCATGTTTGAGAGGGTAGAGGTGATTGCATTCCAAGAGATCTTGTCGAAAGCTTTCTCCATATCTATTTTCAATATCATTTGTTTTCTCCTTCCATACCTAATGGAGTGAGCAATCTCTTGGGTAGTGATGATGTTGTCTTGGGTCGATCTTTTTGAAATGAAGGTTGATTGGTTCTGATCTACTAAAGAGAGGAGAGTAGGTTTTAATCTATTTGCAATGGTTTTAGCTAGTAGTCTATATAGGACATTACATAAGGCTATTGATCTATAGTCTGAGATGCCTTTGGGTTAATTTTTTTTAGGTATGAAGACTAGAGAGGTATCTCCCCATCCTACAGGAATTTTTGATGTATGAGAGAAGGTGAGGATGGCTTTGGTAATCTCAGGACCTACAACTTTCCAATGTTTTTTGTAAAATTCTGTGGTGAAGCCATCCGGGCCTAGGGCTTTTCCATGAGGCATAGACCATAAGGTATCCTTTATCTCTTGCGAGGTGATTGGAGCAATGAGGTGAGTCTTGTATGCAGCTAGGAGGGTTTGTAAGTCAGGCCAGACTTCTAGTTGAGTGTTTCGTAAGGCTTCTAGTTCCCACAATTTAGAGTAATGTGTAACGAAAGCTTCTCTAATTGAGTGTTCATTTGTGATAAAATTACCTTGGTTATCCTTAATGTTGTTGATGGTGTTTCTTTTCTATCTTATTATAGTGCTAAGATGGAAAAAGGAGGTGTTACTATCCCCCTTCTTTAGCCAATTGACACGGGATTTACTCCACCATTTGATGGTGATTTGTCTCAAGTAGGTAGAGTACTGATTATAGAGTGTTCTGAGTTTATCCAACTCATGTTGTGAGAGACCCATATTTGCATCCTTGTCTTCTAACGTTTTTATCTATTCCTTGACTTGTTTGACCCTATTTTCGAGTCTACCCAGCCCTTCCTTATTCCATTTGATTGTTTGATTTTTAATTGCTCTTAGGGAGTGTTGGATAGAGTTTTGCGCGTTTGTTGATTGGTCTTTGATCCATTCTCTAGAGACTATAGTATTTGGTTCGTTATGTTCAAACCAAAACTATTCGTATTTGAAAGGCCTCGTTTTTCTTATGGTTTGATTTGTGTCCAGGAGTATGGGTGCATGATCAGATATGCCACGTTCTAAGACTGTGAGCTTAAGTGAAGGATATCGAGAAAACCAATGTCTATTTATCAGGCATCTATCGAGACGACATAGAATCCTTGCTAGACCAACCCTATTGTTACACCAGGTAAAATGTCCAGAGGTAGGTGTGATGTCTAAGAGCCCATGATGGTCGATAAGATCAGAGAGATTATTGTTTGATTTAGTGTTTCTAAAGGGAGAACCCCCTTTTTTGTCCTCTGCTATTAAAATACAGTTAAAATCTCCTATTAACATCCATGGGAGATCATCAAATTCTAACTCTTTTAATGAAGTCCAAAGTGCATTACGGGAAACCGGTAAAGCACTTGCATAGATCACAAAAATCAGGAAAGAGAAAGATTGTATGGATGCTACAACAAGTAGGACTTGAGAGGACGACTGTATAGAAGTCACCTAGATATCTTCTGAATGCTAAGCGAGTATTATTCCTCCTGCAGAGTTAGTGCCCGGCTGATATATTCCTTTCCATTTGCGTCCTAATCTCTTGATATCTTGTGTAGACCATTGATCATCTGTGTGAGACTCCGTGATAGCTAGAAAATCTGGCTATTGGGTTTTGATCAAGTCGGCAAGGCGGTCTCTGGCCTTGCCCCTGAGAGCTCCTCGGCAGTTCCATGCGAGGATCTTCATGAGCAAGTGTGTTTAGAGAGGAGGGTATGCCACCTCATTCTGATGGACGTCGTGATGGGGCATCTGCAAAGCAAGAGATGGAAGAGGTGGATCAGTTTCCTGACAGTTATGAGTGAGGGTCTTACCTGCTTTCTTTGTGCTCCTTTCCATTTTTTTCCTAAGACGGAGAGGCGGAGGCGGTGGAGAGAACCGAGAGCAGGCCTTCCTGGATCTTCTCGACTCAGGCTCAGGAGGGGGAAGGAGGTCTTGGTCCATGCCTTCATCTTTGGAACTTGGGGAAGAGGAAGAGTCTCTCCCACGGAGGACCAGGCGGTCTGTCACTAGAGAGACCAACGCTTCATGATGAGGAGGAGCTTGCGTCTTAGCCTTAGGAGAGAGGCCAAGGTTCAAACTTCTAGATGAAGCACTATCTCGAGACGGGTCATGTGGTAGCAGTGCTCCGGGTGAAGAGCCCCTTGGTGGGAGCAGTGGGCTAGAGAGATTGTCACGTGGGCTGCCGTGTCGAAGGGGAGAACCGTGCTCATGCCCAGTGAATGACAGGTCTGCCTCGGAAGCCTGCAAAAATTTTTCAACGGTTAGATCAGGCCCTTTACTGAGACCATTGGATCTCCTGTTGGGTGGTGAGGATTAGTCTCAGTTAGGGCAGAAAAAGAGTTGTTTGTGACCACCAGTTTAGGCAACTGGACCAACGTGCAGCGTTCACGTTGATCCGATTCAGACCGCTTATCGACTCCTCGGGCATCGTCCTGTACTGGGCGTCGCCGGCGAGGGACATAGGTTCTGATCCAGGGACCGAACATTGGGACCGCCATCTGGTCGTTGAGCTTTTTGGCCGGACAGTTGGAGATGAGATGTCATGGTCGACCGCAAGAGAAGCAAATTTGTGGGAGGTTGTTGTACGACACCGTCTGAAAGTATCTACCCCCATCCGACGTTGCAACCCAGACTCCCTGTTTGACCGGTAGAGCGAGATCCATCTCGACGCAAGCTTGTGCAGGCTTGCTTCTGGTGCCTCTGGTCATATTGTCCTCGACCTTGAGTGGTTCACCAAAACATTTTGTGATATGCGTGATTGAAGCAGTGTTGCAGAGCTCGAAAGGTAAACCAGGAAACTGGATCCATACGGGAGAAGTGGTAATCTGCTCGTTGATAGGCCTGAAGAAAGGTTTGGGCTTGGAGATGTGAAGAAAGTTTCCATTGATCGTCCAAGGGCCCCCTGTGAGAGCAAAGTGAAGATCGTCAACATTTTCGAATTGGAAGAACATATAGAAGTTACCCATTTCATGGATCTTGATGTATGCTGCTAGGTTCCAGATTTTTCGGAGCTCCGCCTGTAGCTGCACCATCGGTAGATCGGTTCCGAAGAAACGACCCATGAGGCATAGGTTTAATTCCTCCATTTGTTGTGCCACGTCCGAAAGAGGGATGGCGACCTCCTCTTTGACAGACTCCTGGATCCGCTTGAACTGAGTATGAGGTATCAATGTCGGTATGGTTGGGAACCTAGGGCATGCGATCTGCGACCAGCTAGGTTTTGGGAAGCTTGCAGCCATAGGCTGAGGGAGGGAGAGGTTTATTCTCTCAGGCAGGAATTGTGTTGCTTTAGGGAGGGTGGGAAAGTTGGAGAAGGAGATTCCTCCATTAAGCGATTGACCAGCAGCGAGGTGCTCATGCACTTCATCTGGGTACTCTACAGCTCTGGGAGGAGGAGAAGAGGGAGGGGAGTTGGCAGATCGGAGAGGGAGAGGAGCAAAAGGAGAGGGCGCTAGGTGAGGTAGTTTCGCCATTACCAAATCTCTTGAGCAGCTATATTTCATCCCTACTTATTCTTCAACCAAACTGTTAAGAGAGAAGAAGAGGACAAAAGTGTAAGAGAGGGGGAGGATATGAGAGTGCAAATGTCACATCATGAAAAAAGGAAAAGAAAAGAAATAGAAAGTAGGAATAAAAGGGAAAATCCAGATCACCTAGTTTCGAATTCTCATTTTCATGGTGTTGGGATAAACGTCATTTCCAATAAAGTAAGCGGTAAAAGTTTTAAAGGAATATGAGAAAAAAAATGTGTAAACTCAAAAAAGATAATTACACATGTTAGAGTAGATCTTAATCTAGTAACTCAAAGATTGATGTCATCAAACAATTAAAGTGACGATGGTCTAATCAATAATTGTCTTATTAATTTTGAATTTATAGGGGTAAAAATGTTTTAGGTTTACATCTCATATAATTAGAATTGGAGGGTAAATCTAATTTTCACCAACGAAGGGGGATGATTCTTGCTCTGACACATATCATAGTTTTTGTTTCAAATCATGTCGGTTTGGATTTAAGATGATTTGACTCGACAACGCAAGACACAATAGCATTGATCCATGGAGGCCTGCATGACGTAGTAGATATAATATTATTTAAACGTATAATTAAATGATTTAAAGATGTTATAGCATATTAAATTAAATAATTTTATATGACTTTAAATAAGGTATTCAAACAAGGTTGTAAAATTTGGACTGATTTAATTGGGCTGTTATTCGGGAGCCAAACCTGCTATGAGTGTGGACGTAGATAAGAACTTGAGAGCTTCGGATCGGTAAAACCCGGTCAAAGCACAAATTTAATCGATCTTAATCTATTTGATCACCAAGTTAATCATCTTAAAAAATTATTTTATTTATGTTTATATGAAAAAAATCACTGAAAAATATGATATTTGATATTTCATGAAAGAAAATAATTAATTTATAAATATGATTTTAAATTTTTATGCTAAGAAAATTATGCTATTAATTATCTTATTATCATAGTGTATTATTTTGCTATAAACTTTATGTAATATGAATTTATGGTGTGAATTAAAAATTTTGTGGTGTGTATTATTTATTATCATGTATTCATTTAGTGCATGTTTTATTATTTTATTATAATCATCCTCGTCTGAAATGTTTACTTTACTTTGCAATAACTCGGGATCTAATCCCATAGAGATGAGAAATTTGATTCCTGTAACTCTAAATTCAATGGGATGAATTGCATTCTGATGATATAAAATATTAAATTATTATCAATCACTTCAATTATCTAGCTTAATCGATTTGACTTGATCTAGTGACCTTTATGAGTTGATGAACTATTTAGATTTTACAATCTTTTGAAATGGCATTTTCATCTATATAATAAAAAAATTTAAATAAGGGTAAAATTGGTCTTATTGGATAAAAAAGACCACTTTAACATAAAATTTTATTTTTGACATGGAAAAAGGAAGCTTACTTTTCTATTAAAAAAGTATTTTTAATAATAATAAAATGAACACATGTCACAAACAATCCATATAGAAAATTTGACAAAATACAAACTCAGTGAACACCTTAAATATTGTTTAACCAAGTGTGACATGAGCATGACCGAAATTCCAATCCTAATGAGAGCCTTGGACTCGGTTAGCATGGTTTGCAAGAAAAGATAATAATAACTAAACAAAAAAGTAATACTTCGATTTTAAAAATGAACATTAAAATTATTTCTAATAAAAAAATAATGAAAAAGAAGCAAAATTGGATGATAAGTCCTATAATTCATACATTTTGATATTATAACTCTTGTATTTCATGACATTATGGTGCATATTATGATTCATTTTTATCCATTGTCAAAAGATATTTGGGTTACACCACTTGTTATTGATTTTCAAGAATCGATACAAAAGGAGGACCTCCATAGAGCCTGGCTACGGTCAGACCGTAGCTAGACGCGGGTGGCTACGATCGACCGTAGTCACACGTTCTTAATGCACGAAAACTTGATTGAAGCAACGGTGGCGCACATGGAGAAACCGTAGATGCATTTGGAGAACCTATAGCAGGTTGATATCGTCTATAGCCTCATTTGGGGAACCCGTAGTGGAGTACTCCTGCCCGTAGCACACTTCTTGAGGTCGTAGGCGAGTTGATGCCATTTGTAGCGTCTTCTGATCGAAATCGTAGCATGTTATTTATGGTCATAGCACATTGGAGTGAATTGTAATGGTTGGTGGCACAATAGAGAATCATATAAAATGGTTAATTAGGGTTTTGAGAAAGGGGTGGCTATTAGGTTTTGTCGCACTTTGTAAGAGGTAAAGAATGTTCATTAATTGAATTTAAGTATGTAATGAGTTTGGATGTTTAAACTCTTTATTTTCTAATGTTAATGCAATTTTTTTCTAGATATCTATTTATCTTCTTCCATCATGTGTAACTATCATATTTGTTTTAGGATTAGATGAATATAGCGTTGGCTATTATGGTAAATGATGATACTTGTATTATGACTCTTTTTCTTAGTGAACGAAGTGTTAGACGTATATAAGATTACTACCTTATTTAGGTTAATTTAAATTATCGAATGATGGAAATCTTATCAAGCAACTAGTAGCTTCACTAGGCAATATATATTTGCAATTTTTAGATGTTAGAATTATATTATATTGATAATTGAACTCATGTACTAAGTACAATTAGGTTATTAATGCGAATGCATAAAAGTTTCTTTCCCTAAACCTAATTAGAATTGTGTTTATTTGAAAGAGGAACTCATTAGTTGAGGAGTCGAGCAAAAGTTTGATACATGTTGAACTATTATCCTAAGCACATATAACCGTAGATTAATTCGAAATCCTGGAACATTCATCTTCTATAAATTTTTCATATAATTTTCATCCACGCTTTCTTTAACTTAGCGCTCTTCTTAAATAGTGCTTGTTGATAGCATTAACATTTTCACCTCTAATATTAATCATTTATATAACACATTGAAAGCTATTATTCTAATACTTGACACCTATGTGGGATCTATATTATTACTATTGCCAAAAGTTAAACTATGACTTATTGCTCTAATAATTTGTTTGGTGAGACAGTTTGAAGCTTCTATTGTGTGTAGTTCCAAAAGAAAAAGAAAGAAAATTAGATTTGATGCATTTTGGTGTGTGTGATCTCGTTAATGTTAATTTCTTGGGTGGCAACAAATTTTGTGTTGGTGTGAATATTTTACGAAAATTATGAATTTATTTTCTTAAAACAGAATATAGGTACTTTATTTTTTCAAAAACTTACCTTATGATAGAATGGGAGATGAAAAATAAACAGAAATATCTTCGCATAAACAATGTTGATGAATATACATCTCAAATATTAAAAATTTATTACTCAAAGCATGATAACAACCATTAATAAATGTATTCTTGAAAATTTATAGTATAATGATATTGCTGAAAGGATGAACAAAATCATTATGGACATAATAAGAAGTATGTTAAAAATGACTATGTTTCGAAGCCATTTTAGGGTGAAATTGTAGATATTGTGTGCTACCTTATAAATAAATTAATTATCATCACTTCCTTTGAATTTTAATATGTTTTATAAAGTGTAATTAATAAAAAATGTCTTATTCTTACTTGAAAGTTTCTTGTTGTAAAACTTTTTGTACGTGTTAAGTAGCAAGGACAAAAATTGAGTGATAAGACTCAATAGTACATATCTTTAAGTTATAAAGATGCAAAATCTCAATATAAGTTATGAAAGTCGAAGAATATAAAAAATAAAAATATGGTGTTTAATGAATTTGAAACATTGACGAACTTCAATACATCAAAAAGTCATAGCAACAATAATGTATATGTTGAACTTGGAAATAATGGGTTAATGGTGGATGTAGATGAGATTAAATAGGTGAGCCAATAATCTTTTACTTCGCGTTATGGGAAAGCATCATTCATCTACTAGAGACCTCAATTTTAAATATTCAGTAATTATTGATGAACATGAGCAAAAAATAGTTCCAACAAAAAAGTTTGAACACCGATGTTTGAATCGAACGACATGAAAATTGTGATAATTCTTGATGGGGAATTTTTTTCTCGTGAGCGTGAGGGGGAGTTTGTTGAGCTCAGATAAACCCACATTAAAATTCAATCATGGCCTAATATTAATTAATCAACAAATGATTAGCTTTGGTTCTCTCCTTGTGCAACAATTGATTTGAAGGAGATTGAAGAGAGAACTAATTCTATTGATCTCTAAGAGGTAAATTTTCTCCAATGACATGAAAAGGAGATAATAGAACTTTCGAAAAAGATAATAGAAGACTCTTCTTGGAGAACAAAAGTCAAGAACAAAGTCAAATTGAAAGAATCTCTAATTTTTTTTATATTTTATCACAGAAAATCATTATAATCAGGTAATATTATTTTTACTAATTATTTTTCCCAAAAAATACATCTATTATTTTCAATTGATTATTATTTCAAGTTTTAATATATCCGAAAGATTTTGTAATTTGTCCTTAACATAATGTGATTGCTCTGTCATTGTTTCATGTTTTTTTGTATTTAAATATTTTTTCACGTAAATTTGATGTATCTCTTGTAGGATCTGGATGGCACCAAGAGAGGGGGTGTGAATTGGTGTATAAAAATTTTGCTCTCTTTTACTTAATCTAGATGAGTTATATCAGCGGAAGCTTGCACATGCAAATATAAACAAACAGAGAGAAGAGAGTAAAGAGAAAACAAACAAGCACACAAACACAAGGTTTGTTGACGAGGTTCGGCTGAACTCCTGGCCTACGTCCCCGCTCCGGTCTTCTCGCACCGAGATCTCCGGAGATCACT
>LTAE01004017.1:0-21210 GCA_001647135.1 Pontederia paniculata | reverse complement strand
TATCCGCAACAATATATATATATATATATATATATATATATAAATATAAATTAATCACATATATGTTGAGGAATAAGTTCGAGAATTTAAGTAAACTTATTTTTTTATAAGTTTTTAAAATTTATGTTCTACATAAATTTAATTATAAAATAATTATATGCATCACAATATAAAATTATGCACTTATTTAACATCCATAAATAGTAAACTAATATATTTTATTTAAATGTCAAAAAATATAAAGTAATAAAAAAATGTACTATTGCAAAATACTACATAATTAACCATATTTGCAAATTATGAAGTTAAAAAAATAAAATATAAAATGCACTAAAGTTAGTGCAATGATTTCTTTATTCGTAAATATCTAGTAACACCTCATTTGTATACTTTCTTATTAATCAACAATAGAGTACGTTAACAAATTTAATATTTGTACAATTTAAAAAATAATATGCATATCTATATTGAATTGTACAAACTTATTTAAAATTGTATAAACTCATGCAATCGTTATAAAAGTCTACAAATTTTTAAAACATTAAATCAATTGATGAATAAAATTTAAAATTCTAAGTCATATAAAATTTTATATCAAGACTTATTTTGTCTACATATTTTTAAACTCGTCAAAATTTGAAAAGTTGACTTTAAAATTTAACAACAAGTACATCTACTCATATATCTTATAACATGTGAAATTAATGAACCTAACTTTGTTACAATCTCCTTCCATGATCTAAACGATTCCAATGTCTATCACAGGTTACGGATTCCCATAGCAAGTGACATTTGAAAAGATTTAACTAAGAAGGGATAACGAATATAAACAGTGGGTATTAATGGCACATCCTTGTTTTCACAATGCTCATTAATTACTTGATTCATTATGGTGCAATTTTATAGGCGATACTAAAAAGTCTTAGAACAAACGTGGGAGCACTTGTCATTAATGACACATCCTTGTTCACTAAATTAATCACTGGTACTCATAATGTCAAATAAAGTTTTCAACAAAACAGAGTATTTGTGATTAATAGGAGGCGGAATGGTTATAAAAAATAAAGTGGAAACTAAAATGGAATGGGAGTGGTAAGTTAGTGAGCAATGGAGGCTATTAATGCATGGACGTGGAGACTTGCAAACATATATGCATAAAAAAGGTTCATTGCCATGGCCCATCGATCATATTTGTTTCTTTAATTTTTCTCATGTGTGCTGCGTTGACGCTACACGTGCAGGCCCTCGAATCCTACAAATATATGATTGTTGTTATATCTTAAATTATTATATTATGTACTTAAAATTATGAAAGAAAAAAATTAAGAAAAAAAAGAATATGCGGTTGTAGTGGAGGGCTTGTGCCGTCATAAATAAGATTTAGAGTTTCACGATATACTATCTTCTTTTGAATAGTAAAAATTTTTTGGTCGCGGTTTTCATTGTCCGTGGATGTTTCCCTCTTGTTCACATTGATCAAGATGATTTTATCACGTTAAAAATTTATGTGTCAATATTTCTTTCTCGTTTTATTCGTTATTTTGATTCTTGATCGTTCCCTCGCATTATATTCCTAACAAATTAATACCAGAGCACGAAATTTTTCGCAATCAATTTTTCGAAGACGACTACAACAAAATTTGACATTGACAATTTTGACAGTAATACAAATTTCAGACGGTGGCAAGTTCGGATGCTTGCTATCTTGGTTCAGCACGGATTGAAGAAGATGTTATCCGAAAAAAATCTAATACTATGGAGACATCCGCCTGGGAGGATTTAATGAGAAAGCCATGCCTGCGATCCAATTATGCTTGACGAACGATGTTCTTCAGGAAGTTCTTGCAGAGAAGACATTGACAGATCTATAGCTAAAGTTAAAAACTCTATACATGACAAAAATCCTAGTAAATTAACTTGTGTTAAAGCAGGATTATACACTAATCAACGATTTAGGTTATCCTAATCAATGATTTGAAAACCCTAAATGCTAAGGTTGATGATGAAGATTAGGCACCATTGCTTCTATGCTCTTTGTCATCTTCATATAAATTTTTTAAAGAAACTATGATCTACGATAGGGACAAACTTATTTTGACGATGTTAAAGGCAGACTTCTGAGTAAGGAAAAAATGAATAATGAATTAGAATCCAACATCAAATTAGATGAGCATGCCTCAAATTTGATCGCAAGAGGCAGACATTAAACAAAAAATTCGAATCAAGATAGATCCATATCTAAATCGAAGTATAGAGATAAAATCTGTAGTTATTATAAGAAGAAGTGTCATATCAAGGTAGAGTGTTTCAAATTGCAAAACGAAAATAAAAAGTTAAATGAGAGCAACGACGAGGGAAGTCAGAAACTAGATGTAGTAGATGCTAGTGTAGACGAAAGTGAAAATAAAAATATTTTGATTGTGATGACGACTAATAAATCCATATCTTTAAATGAATGACTTCTCGATTCTGGATGCTCATACTATATGTGTCATAATAATGATTGATTCTCTACATACAAGTCAATTGAGGATGGAGTTGTTCTCATGAGCGATAATGAAGCTTGTAAGATTGTTGATATTGGATATATTCAAATTAAGATGCACGATGGAATTGTCTGAACCATAAAAAATGTCAGACATGTTGTTGATCTGAAAAAAAAATCTCATTTCTCTGGATGTTTTGGAATCAAATGGAATGAAGATTTCTCAGGTTTCTCTTGTGCTGATGAAAGATTCAAAAATTGGTAGCTCGTATGCTCTTTTCGGTTCGATTATAAGAGGTTCAGTAGTTGTTTCATCATCCATTTCAGAAGATGATTCTACAAAATTATGGCACATGCATTTGACTCATATAAGTGAGAAGAACATGCAAGTTCTAAGCAACAAAGTTCTTCTTCTAGGGCCAAAAGTTGTAAAGTTGAAATTATGTGAACATTGTATTTTCGAAAAGCAAAAAAGAGTCAGTTTCAATTCAGCAATTGATAGGACGAACGAAACTCTAGATTACATCCATTTAGATTTATGAGGTCCTTCCTAAGTTCTTTTAAAGGGAGATAATAGATATTTTCTTACATTTATTGGTGACTTCTTTAAAAAAGTTTGGGTCTACTTATTGAAATAATAAGATGATGTCTTTAAGACATTTAAGTTCTAAATTTTTTTGTTAGAAAATAAATTGAAAATATTGTCAAGAGACTGAGAACAAATAATAGACTCGAATTTTGTGGTTCAAAATTTAATATTTTTTGTGAGAAAAAAGGTATTGTAAGACACCGCACAGTTGTAAAGACTCCACAACAAAACGACATCGCAAAAAGAATGGACAAAACTCTACTTGAAAGAGCTCGATGCATGTTATCAAATGCAGAATTAGAAAATGATTTCTGGGCAGAAGCTGTCAACCTCGCATGTCCTTTAGTCAATCGATCTCCACATCGATAATTGAGTTTGAAGATTCCTGAAGAAGTATGGTAAGGTAGTCTTCCTAATTACTCACATTCAAGAGTTTTCGGTTGCCCTGCATATGCATATGTAAATGATGAAAAATTTGAGCCTAGAGTTAGAAAGTGCATATTTTTTGTTATAAATCTAGTGTTAAATGTTACAAATTATGATATCCTTAAATAAAGAAATTTATTTTAAGTATAGATGTTACTTTTGATGAATCTGTGATGCTTCACTCGAGAAAAGAGTTGTCTGTGATTAATGATACAAAAAAATAGAATGCTTTGAGAAGATAGAGCTGGAACTTATCAATTTTAATGACGAAAAGAAAGATGTTCAAACTAGAGATGTTGCTCCTGAACTTCAAGTATCTTCTGAGGCTCAACAACAATATATGTTAGCTCGTGACAGATAGATGAGAGAAACAAAGGAGCCACAAATATTAAGTTTTGAATACTTGGTAGCTTATGCTTTAAGTGTTGTTGAAAATATTAAATTTCTTTATTCTTAAACATATAAGGAAGCTATACAAGCTCCAGATTACACCAGATGACTAATAACTTCAAGAGGAGATGAAGTCTCTACAGAAAAATAATACTTGCGAGCTTGTGAAACCACCGATTCACGAGAAAATTATTGATTGAAAATTGGTATTTAAGTGCCTTAGTAATGAAGACGCTAAGTATAAGACGAGGTTGGTTGCAAAAGGATACAATCAGGTGGAGGGAGTTGATTTTCATGATGTATTCTCTCCAGTTGTAAAACATATTTCAATTCGTACTATACTTGTTATTGTTGTTATGCATAATCTTGAACTTGAGCAGCTAGATGTAAAGATAATATTCCTACATGGTGATATTGAAGAGGATATATACATGGAGCAACTAGAGAATTTTCATGTGGAAGGTAAGGGATGTCATGTATGCTATCTTAAGAAGTCCTTGTATAGACTCAAGCAATCTCCTCGTCAATGATATAAAAGATTTGACTCATTTATGTTGGACATTGATTTGATGAGAAGCAAGTATGATAGTTGTATTTATTTGCATCAGCTTGCTGACAAATCCTTCATCTATTTATTAGTTTATATTGATGACATGTTGATTGCAGCTAAGAGTATATCTGAAATTAATAGTTTGAAAGCTAAATTAAGTTTTGAGTTTGATATGAAAGATCTTGGAGATGCTAAGAAAATCTTGGGATGGAGATCTCTAGAGATAGATATTTAGGAAGATTTTTTTCTCTTAACAAAAATATATTGAAAAAGTTTTGGAGCGTTTTGAAATGCATGATGCAAAGTCAGTTAACACTCATATTGCAACACACTTTAGACCCTTAACTTCATATTTTATACAAAGATGATGATAGAGGGTATATGTCAAAAGTTTCATACTTTAATATAGTTGGTAGTGTTATGTATGATATAGTTTGTACTCGTTCAAATATATCTCATACAATTAGCGTTGTTAGTAGGTACATGTCTAATTTAGGAAAGATGCATTAGTAAGTAGTTAAGTGAATTTTGCAATATCTAAGAGGCACTTACGAAGCATGTTTAGAATTTGGTAAGAGTACAATTGGTCTGATTGATTATGTTGATTCAGATTTTGTAGGAGATTTAAATAGGAAAATATCTTTCACATGTTATATTTTTATTATTGATGATTGTGTTGTTAGTTGAAAAGTTATTTTATAGGATACATTAGCACTATCTACCACTGAAGCAGAGTATATAGTTGTTACTGAAGCTGTAAAGAATGATTGAGAGGAATAGTTGAAGAACTCAACATGAATGAGAAAACTACTAGTATATACTGTGATAATCAAAGTATAATACACCTTACAAAAGATTAGATGCATCTCGAAAGCGACAAAATATGTTGATGTGAGTTATTATTTTGTTCGTGATATAGTGCAAAAGAAGGATGCTCAAGTTCAGAAGATCAACATTCATGACAATCTTGCAAATATTATGACAAAGAACTTACCTATTGCCAAGTTTGAATTGCTCGAACTTGGTTGGTATCTCATAAAGAGCAAGTTAGGTCCATTAGAGTCATTTGACAAAGGAGGATATGATGAGTTTTTTTTTATTTTTTGAGAGTTTTGTAAATTTCAAGTTAAGGTGAAGATTTATTGTTGTGCCTTGAATTATTATACCCATGTATTTAAAATTATAAAAGAAAAAAACTGAGAAAAAAAAAGAATGTGTCGGAAGCGGAGAGCTTGAGCCATTATAAATAAGAGTTAGAATTTTATGATGTACTCTCTTCTTCTAGATAGTGAAAACTCTTTGGTGATGATCTTTTTTATTTATGGATATTTTTCTCTTGTTCACATTATTCAGCAGTGTTTTACTACGTTAAAAATATGTGTCAATTTTTTATTTTCATTTTATTTATTATTTTAATTTTTGATCGATCACTCGTCCCATCTTCTCAACAATTATAATGTGCACAAATTTACATATCAAATAGCCTCCTAATCCAACAGCTATGACTTTCATTATCCACTCAATTGTTTGAGCGTTCAAAATCACGCTACTTGCACTTCTTTTTTTCTTCTTCTATTCAATAGAATAGGTAATGATTTTTAAAACTGTGTGGCAGCCTTTTGTTAACTATGGGTTCGTTTGGTGAAAAAAAAAATATTCTAGAATTAAATTATGGTGACTCCGTAGATATTCTCAAATCAAGAACAATCTTGTTCTTGGTTAGAGCAAAAATATGCTGCTCTCAGAGATGTAATTTTTTTTACAATTAATAATGTGAGGTTCACATACGAAGAAAAAATGTATTTGGCAAAAAAAAGTAACACAAAATATTGTTCTTGATCTTATCCTTGAACCAGACAGGGCACATAGATCATTTTTTAACTCTATTATTTTTCTTCGATTTCTTTTTAACATATATATTAATGACATATTTCTTTATACTATTACTTTAGAGTTCATGATCTTTTTATTTTTCTTTTCAAATTGTATCAACATATTTTTCATCATTCATGGAACTTATATATATTATATATATATATATATTAATTTTATAACATTTTAATGCAGTTATAAAATATTTCATGCTTTGTAGAAATATAAAATAGATCTTACCTATCAAATACATAATTCTAATAGATTTGATGAGTCATATTTTTTTATTTAATGATTAAGATCCAATTTTCATCCTTATTAAGTACGAAGTATTTTTGTAAATACATTAAATCCATTTTATAATATAACTAAACAATTGTGTGTATTAATCGATTTTTTTCTATTGCTAGGTTTTATTTTTTTTGTCATTAAATGCATTTATTTTTTTTAAAAAAATGTATTATAAAAATCACCTAAGTACGTAATAAAACACAACTGATAATTAAATTGTTGGATAATACATATTGATAAATAACATATTTTAAATAATTGCTAATATGTTGATAAGTTTTGAAGAAATAAAATCTCTTCAAAATTAAATTATTAAAAAAATATTTTTAGTATTGAATGTTATTTTTGTTTATTTGTGGTTACTTACTCTTTTATATTTATTTATAGTGGGTTTTTTAGTAAAAAGTGAGTGCACAAAGTGCAACTAAGTACAAAGCATCTTTCATTTTTTAGACTAGTAAAATACGTCAGCCTCGTAGTAAAATGATATTCTATATGTGGTGCAATTTTATATTTTTATCTTTTTACTAATTTTTATTATATAAATGTGAGCTCACTCGTAAAACTTCTACACACTCCGCTACTGAACGCTATCCTTTTTTCTCTTATGCATTTTTCGCCATATGATACACGTACACGTACATGTCCTTGTTACGTGTAAAATGTCATATATGCATGGCTTCTTCTTTGTTTTGCCGACAGCTTATCAATTATGCAACTTTTTTGGGGGAGGGCGTGTCAAATATGCAATTCTAATTGCCGTACGAGTGTTGCCTGAATATATGACAACAACATGATCGATGGAATTATGACAGGTGCCCAACTTCATACTTCATGGCTTCATAGAATGATTTGGTCATTGGAAGAGGGTATAGACACGTTGCATGCATAAGGAACAACCATTCCTCATGCTAATCCATAGTTCCATACCCATGATGAAATATTAAAGTTTCATAACAAAGATATTTGGATAATTCTACTTTAATTCCATGGTCTTGTAGCAGCCGGAATATTATGCCTTGCAATACTGCATATTTTTTGTTTTACTAATTAGAACTATTAGTACCTAACTGATTTAATTTTAAAATAAAATATTATAATGATAATCTCCTATACTACAAAAGTTTGTTTACTTCAGGAAGGTAATAGACGATAAGAAAAAAAAATAGCAAAAGAAAATAAAAGGATATAAATAACTAAAAAGAGGGAGAAGAAATGATAATTTTTTAGATAAATATATTTTTAAAAACGTATTTATATGATTAGTTAGGTAAAGTTAAAACTAAAAATATGTTTTAAATCTATCGGTCCTCTCCATTACACTTTATTTTGAATTGAAAAAAATGAATTATTGAAGAGGAATAAAGAGAACATTTTCTGTCATTTCTCATAGTAAAAATGTATGAGATTAAGCTATTAGTCTTTTTTTTTTCTTTTTTAACCTCTTTGCATCCCGATAAGACACATCCTAAGTTAAAAAATTAAATGTAAACTATAACCACACTTGATGATTATATTTCTTTGACCTGTACATAATGATTAGGTATTGGAATTAAGTTGGTGGCTTTTAGATAAGGTTGATGGCGTGACATTACTTCATGGTATTTGGCGTAATGAAATTTTAAATCAATTTTTTAAGATAAAAATACGAAAGCTAAAATTAGATCCTTAACAAAGCACAAATTTAAAAGCTAGAATAAATGCAATACTGATATAAATAAAAAATAAAAGATGAAATATAAACAGAATACATAAGAGTTGTCGACGAGATTCATCCTCAACTTGACCTGTGCTTCAACTTCTCGATCAACAAATTATCGGAGATCCACTATCACTTTTTTTATACTTAAGAAAGAAAAATCTTTTACACCAAACTCATCATTTCTTCACTTTAAGAAGTAGACAAAACTTCTTCTTCAAGAAAGCTTACAATTTTATATTTTTCTTCGCTCAAGAGATTATGTGTGAACCTCTTATAATTAAGCTATGTCTCTCACATGATATAATCAATATGTTTTTTTACAATCTCTCCTTTACAAATTTACACTCAAGAATATAAGAGAAAAGAGAAGATTCAACATTTTTTTTTTGCTAAAAAATTTCAAGACTTGATCTACCTTTAAAGTTTGATATTTTTCTTGAAGCACTCTTCTCATCCTACAACTTTGAGACTTTTTTTATAGCCTCTCTTCTTCAATATAATTGTTGCACATATTTTTCAATAATTTTGACTCAGAAAATTATTGAGGAAAGAGAGTCTCCTTAGCACTAAACTAAACCGTTAGATCTAAATCCCACAATCCCAGATGAAAATATATTTTTGCTTTGCTTTTGATTTTTTCTCTGTCGTCCATCTAATTTCAACGGTCCAGATTACATATCCTAACAACAAAATCCTCATTTCAGCCCTAACTTTCTCTCTCTTCGGTTGCACAATGACTACTCGATCTGAAGGACGGTTCCTGCTGGTCATCTTCCTTCGGCGGCAATCACGAGCGACAGGCCGATCTGAAGGCGTCGACGATGTTGTTATCGAAGAGAGAGGACAGTCCCGGTTGCCAGCTACTCATCTTCCTCCGGTGGCTATCACAAGCGGATGTTGGATCTAAAGGCGTCACCGATGTCGCTGCCCTTGCTGCTAATCTTCCTCCGATGGCGGTCACGAGCGGATGCTCGATCTGAAGGTGTCGAAGACGTCTCTGCCCTTTGCTGCTCATCTTCCTCTGACGGCGGTCACGAGCGGATGCTCGATCTGAAGGTGTCGAAGACTATGCTGCCCTTGCTGCTCATCTTCCTCCGTTGGTGGTCATGAGTGGATGCTCGATCTGAAGGCGTTGACGACGTTGCTGCCCTTGTTGCTCATCTTCCTCTGACGGCTGCTCGATCCGAATGCGTCGACGACATTGTTGCCGGCTACAAACGACGATCCCTACTGCTCGATCTGAAGGCTCCGCGTCATTGTCGAACGTGCCCTTTGATGGTGTGCCCTCCCTTTATGGCCGTCGGGTGACCATTGCCAAGCGCCTCGACGAGTAGGAGACCAACCTTCATTGTAATCCCAATTGCTCGACTCCAGGTAAACTCTAATCTACCTTACTATCAACTTCCGTCAGAAATCTATGATTCATCTTTATGGTTAATTTTTCTATGTTTAATAGTCCTGATGAAGCCATTTTTTTCTGCAGAGAGGAACATGCTTAATGGTACTAGTGAAGTAATTTTTTTTAAAAAAATTGAACTTCTTTGTAATAAGATTATTTGAATTTTACTCCAATAAGGTATTTCTCATATTAAAATGGTTAAATTTTATTCCAGCCATGGAACTTGTTTGTGATGATTAATTACTCCAGCCATAGAACTTGTTTGTATGCAAAATGCATCTTTCCTAAGGATTTAGTTATGAGGTTGAACTTATTTGTGAGTATACTCCTGATTATAATGGTTGAATGTTTTGATTTTTCATTATTTCTATATTTTAGTTTTAGTTATGATGCTTGATTTACCGAGATGTGAATGCGGAGAAGAAGCAATTATTAGGATATCGTGGGCGAAAACTAATTCAGAATGTAGATTCTATGGTTGCAAGAATTCTGGGGTTGGTACTTCATTTTTTATTAATTTTCTTAGAATATGATTTTTTTTCATTATGGAGAAAGGGATCCTACTTAGCAAAAGTGCTAAGCAGGCTACTTAACGATGATTTAATCCTTCAAATTCATTTTTGACGATTTAAGATCAAAATTTTAAAATAAATTTTAAACTTTTAAATTTGATCTTGTATCGTCAATATCAAATCTGACGAGTTAGATCACCGCTAAGTAGTCTACTTAGCAAAAGTGCTAAGTAGACTCCCCAACCTCATAACTTATTATGTGTTTCATTTATTTGCAAGGTCAATCGGGCATGCGATTATTTTCGTTGGTTGGATTCACCGGTTGAATCGCGATACACAACAATCTTTAATAGATTGAAGAATGACAACAATAAATTGTTGCTGGAACTTGAAGCGGAAAAGAAAAAGCATCGAACAACATTTAAAAGAATGCTTGCACTATGTGTATTTCTTTTATTTATCATTGTAGTAAACTAAGTTGTTTAAGGATGATAACTTTTGAATGTATCATATTTCCATGAAGAAATGTAGGTTTTCTTGTTGTTTGACATTCTTATTTCAAAACATTTTTTTGCTTTTGAAGAATTTTTTGTTGTTCAGCAAGGCAAAACACCTCCTCTCCCACCATCCAAAGCTTCTCGCACCATCACAGCTCCCCATCATTCTGGATAAAAGATCCAATGAAGCCCCCATAATTTCTACCATTGGAAACAAAATTTACAAAGATTTCCAAACAATTGAATGGATTTTCATATTGTCTGATCAAATTCTCTTTTGAGAATCCTATAACTTAAAAAAATTATTCCAACATTCCAAGTGAATTTGCCATGGTTATTATATGTAACAGAAATAAGTGCAATATTGAACTTTTTAAACACAAAAAAAAGTTGAAAAAGAAGTGCAGACAACTATGCCACCAACAAATGAAACATGAGTGCAGACAACAAATGAAAAACCTGGCCATATAAGTGCAGACAAATGAAACATGAAAAAAAGTTGATCATATCCATATTGAGGTGGTGTGTAAGGATGATTTGCATGTTTTACAATTCAAATATGTCACCAACAAAAAATTCTACAAAAAAATTATGAATAGGGCTTCCTTTCTTGTAAACTCCAACTTTTGAAGCAAAAAGGTCTTCATATGCCACAACTGAAAATTCTATAAAAAGTCTTCAAATGCTACCACAATAAGGTGCCCTGCAAACACAAAAAATGAATATTCTATGGATATTTAATAGAAAAAAGTAATAGAATATGAAAACTAATCATATTTCCATACCTTGACGTCATAATGGCAGCCACAACTACAAATAATGCAAACTATAGTAAAAAAACCCGCACTTCACCTCAAAATACAACATGTCCCCATCTATCCTAAGAAATAAGTTTATAATTTTGCCAAAAACTATTAATACAATATTGTGTCTGTTCTCAAGAAAAATAAAGGAAAAAAATACTTATGCACAACTATATCAAGCACCATTAGTATACAAATCCGAAAGGAAAATGAATGACCATAACAAAATACTTATATAACAAATACCTCACTATTAGTTGTTGCTTATTGTGTGGAATTAGCCTGCTGATCCTATTTTCATCAATCAAAATAAATATGTAAAGGACAAATCAAGTCAATTGAAAAGAACTTAACTTAAACACTAGATTATTACATTTGACAATGGACAACGTTTTGTAGAATGACCTTGCTTATCACAGATTTACAAGTTATCTTCTTTGGTTCCGATTGGGACAATGAAATCTCTACACCAAGTTTTATTCTTGTTAATTTTCTTGACCTGCCCTTGGATTTCACACGATTTGGATCACGTATAACATACTCAAGTCCTTGTAAGTTGGCACTTGAGATTTTGTAGCATGTTCTGTTGCATTGTTATCTTGTTCAGAAATTGACAATTGTTCGATAAGATGAGTTAAGTTTTTCATCCCAATGTCAAACTTTTTACGAGATCGCAATCTCATTTCTTGTGCTTTCCATATATTAGTCCTCCAAGAATAAATTTCTGAGGGAGTCAAACAACTATTTTTCGAGGTCGAAGTACAAATATTCTGAGCACTTATTGTCACTGCATTGTCTTGAAATATAAGTGCATTTGTATAACGAGCACTTGTTGTCCAACTATGAAGAATATACTACTCGATTATGCTACAAATATATTTTCTCATTAAGAATAATTATAATGTGAGCACAAAATATTCCATCTTGCTCATTTTTTTGCATGAACAACTTATAGAAATACTTGACTGAGCAATATATTCTACTCTTATCTTTCCATTATCTTCAGATCTAACTACATATATAGAATATATCTCTTTGTTAGTGTCTTTTGATATTTTTTTGATACCACAATCCTGGAAACTCTCTGAATTCATTTTGTAATAACCAAAATATTTTTTGAGTGTACAATTGAATTGCATGTTTTTCCAAAGGACTTCCTTTAATTGGCGCAATAGTTGAGTCAAAATTTTTGAAGTCTTTTCGTTCCTCTGCGTCACGACAAGAAGAAAGTGCTTGATCATAATGAAAAACAAACTCAGTCAATGAAGTATTTGAATTCACATAACCATAAAAAAAAAGAGTTAATGCTTTTTATATCTTTGAGTGGTTCTCATTCCTGCAAAGAAAACATTAGTCAAGTATACCGGCACCAAAACATGACGCTTGTTGTACATGCTTTCTATCCAATGTCCATAAGGGATATCATACTGTTGCTTGAGTTTAATACATTTCTCTTCAAAATCTTCAACATCTACTGATTCATATATCCACTTTTCAAACTCCTTTTTAAAATTACCTGTGTATATAAGTTCTGAAGATGAGACATAACATTTCTTCGAATATGCCAAATACAATATATAGCCTTGTATTGAGAAATACTTTGTGAATAGCATTATCCATAGCCACATCTTGATCCGTAATAATGGCTAAGGGATGTTTCCCACACATACACTTGAGAAATGTTTCAAATAGCCAAACACATGTATTTTCTGTTTCGGCATTCGAAATTTATTTGTCCTATAAATTGTATCAAAAATCAGGACATCACCAAAAGTTATATAAGAATCTCTTGCTCTAGTATCAGCCCAAAAGAAATTTCTTACGATATAATTCTCATCCAACTCCCAATTAGAAAAAATTCTTCATCTTCTTCTGTCTTGTTTTGGAAATAGTCAATGACATTCATGCATTCTTTACCGATATTATTTTGTTTTATCGCTTTCAAATGATCCTTGCAATTTTGATCTTTAATAGATGAATCACCTAAAAACTTGAGAATTTTAACTATTTTTGATGGACCAACCCCACAATTATGTAAGTCTTCAATGAATCCCTTAGAAGAAGAAGACAATGTTTGATGAGAATGCAACATGCATACTTTCGACGGAGTAGCCAAAACGTGTGTATGCTCATAAAAAATGTCTTTACCTCCCATTTTCCATCATCTCTTAATCCAACTATTAAATGTGCTTTACAATAATATCTAACATCTCTTCTTCTCTTCACTTCTCTTCCCACACTTCGTTTGTCATTAAGATTCTTATGACCTTTGTTGGAACATACAAATCTTCTTATTATGACTTGGTTGTATTTTCTTGACCTCATAGGATAATTTTTTCGCACAGAGAAATCAATAACCTTAACATAAAGATTGTAGTATGTGTATGCTTCATCCTATGAGTCAAAAGTCATGCCAAGATATGGCTTACTAACTTCATAAAACTTTTGATGCTCCTCATCACCAACTTGTATATGTGCATTATCATTTTGCTCGAAATTATTGATGTTGTAGTAAAAAAAACACAACATTGCAAATAATGCAAAATAGAATTTATAACAAAACTAAAATAAATGTAGCGATTAAATATATACCTTTTTTTGTGTGCATCCAATATTTTATGCCTTCATATTCAAAATGTGGACTACTTGCATATATGTTTGTAGCTGGTGATCATATACAACGCATGCAAAAATTATTAAGAAAAAGCCTGACCAATTATTCAATTTATTACCAAAATTATTCAATAACATAAATAGCCTACTAAATAATTTTTTAAGTAACATCTTTTGTAGGATATTCAGAAATTTTAACTTTAGAATGAATAAAAATTTGAATACTATGAATTAGAATGAATATAATCAAAAGGTCACATCTGTAGCCTTACCTACATATTACAATTATATTTTTGGATATTTCTTCAACCAAAAATTTTAGAAACAATGATTAAAAGAGCCTTACACTTATTATAAGTTACCTTCAAGATGAACAATGATAAAATTTCTTCAGGAGTAAATTTGTCAACGTGATAAAAAAAGCTTAAAAAATACTACAAGAAAAAATAAACATGTAATAATTTTCAGGGCCAGTGGACTAAATTGAAGAGTTATGACACATATTCAAACCTGCAAAAATCGTTTGTGGTCACGGCTGAGGGCAGCGGGAGTAGAAAAAAACTCTGTGTCGTCGAGGCACTTAATCGTCGAGCGCTGAGCGCTAAGAGGTCATCATCGAATCAAGAGAGATAAGCGGCGGCAGTCCCGCCAGGAAGATGAGCACCAGGAGTCGGCAGCGACGTCGACGACGCCTTCAGATCCAGCAACCGCTTGTGATCGCCGTCGGAGGAAGATGAGCAGTCGGCAGCTGGGACCGTCGTCTCTCTTTGGTAGCAACGCTCGTCGATGCCTTCAGATCGGCCAGACGCTCGTGACCGCCGCCGAAGGAAGATGACCAGCAGGAACCATCCTTCAGATCGAGCAACCATTGTGCAACCGAAGAGAGAGAAAGTTAGAGCTGAAATGAGGGTTTTGTTGTTAGGATATGTAATCTGGACTGTTAAAACTAGATGGACGACAAAGAAAAATTCAAAAGCAAAGTAAAAATATATTTTCATTTGGGATCGTGGGATTTAGATCTAACGGTTTAGTTTAGTGTTAACTAGCATCCTTAGCATTAGTGGTAAGGAGGATACCTTTCCTCAAAATTATTTATCGAGGCTTTTATGTGATCCATCAGTCGATCGCTAATGTCACCATTCGATCGATCTTTTAAAATATAACCGTTATAGTTGTATCGATCGATGCTCTCCTGCATCGATCGACCGATCTGTCAAGATAATCATTGAAATGACTATCGAGGTAGACGGTCGACTGATTTATTGACCGCTATGACATTTGATCGTATATCTTACCGAATTTATCATATAAGTTGACTTTTTATCTTGAATCAACATTTTCTATATAGTTATCAGAATTTGAAAATTCTCTATTCTTTGAAAATGTAAAAAATTATGTACATTTATATATTCATGGATCAAACTAAATTAGATGGGAAGAATATCAAATATTCACATAAAGTTCAATATATATAATTTTCACTCTTTTATACACACGAAGTCCATCTAAGCAATTGGAATAGATAGAGGTGGCTAAGAATTTTTTTGATGTATCTATAGAGGATCTTCTTGATTTGCCATCACATCGAGAAATTGAGTTTAAAATTGAACTTTTATTAGGGACAACCCCAATATCAAAATCTTCTTATAGAATGACTCATGTTGAATTGCGAAATTAAAGAAACAACTACATGACTTAATAAGGTTTATCCAATATGGGTGTTCGCGGACTGGGTTGAACTTGACCCGAACCCAAATTCGAACTGACACAACCAACTTTGATCGGGTCGGTTTAATTCGGATCGTGTCGATTTTGGCATGTGAATCCGATCCAACCCGACCCATCTAAAGTCGGATTAGATTAGGTCGGATCTTTGGGTCACCCGATCAATTTTTTTTTCATTTGTTTTGTTTTTTTATTTTATTTTCTTAGTATTTAGTATGAACCATTATATTTACTGTTCAGTTTAAAGCATAACATCAGTTTTTTTAAGATATTTTATTACAATATATTTTATATTAAATTTAACTTTTGAATCAAATTAAAACTAATTTAGTTTAAAAAAATAAAAAAAATGGATCATCGGTCCAGTTCACTCTGGTGTGCATGTGTTGTTTGTAAGAAAGATGGACATTTACGGTTCTGTATTGATTACATGATATCAAATAAGGTTGAAAAAAATATGTTGCTCCATGTTGATGATCTCTTTGATCAATTAGCTATTGCTTAGATACTGAAATAAGATTATTCTTAAATATATAGAAAGCTAACGAAATTAGCAACAATTAATATATTTAAGTCTCAATTAAAATATAAAGAAAACATAAATAAATATCAAATTAAACTTTAATGTATATAATTTGATTTTAAAATGTTGACAGTTAATATGTGCAAATATTTTTTCTAATATTTTTATTAAGTTTTCAACGTCATGTAATAAAGACATTTTTTTAACAAAAGGCACTTAATTTGTGGGTGTAGAGACGAACATAAATTAAAAGTTTACTTAAATGAGAAGAATTTGTACCACTTCATTCGTGAAGTTAGAAACCTTGGGAATGGTTGATATGTTTAGAATTTTTATTCCTGCATAGATTTTGGGAACACTATTAAGTTTTGAGCCAACTTTTTTTTTATAGAAAACTTTGCAGCTTAATAGCCCATTGTTTTAGGACGTTTCTTTTGCCGTTCTTCAGCTAAAAAACTCTGAAGAAGTTTCCAACACCATAATCTAGAAAAAGAAGAAAACGACATGCTGTATCATGTCAAATCTCAAACAACATCCACCAAAATCTTTCTGAACTATGTCCTAATATTGTTTTTCATTTTTCAACACAAATAAGACACCAAAAAATTAAAATTGTTTATATTATTGTGTAAATATTTTTTTTCCAGATCCACTGTTAAGTGGGGCTAAATTAAATTATGATCAGCTTTACCATTTTTTTAAGGAAACAAAAAAATATGTATTAATATAAGAACCTAAAATGTCACGAAATCTAAAAAGCTTAGATGTCAAAATACATCAATAAATGATATTCAACTTAAATTTGCTAGATAATATGCAATACAATTAGTTTCTCCAAATATATGGTTTGCAATAAAATAATCAGAAGATTAAATTGTTATCCAACATTCATGCAAAATGTTTTGAAGCTGTATTCTTCTTGAGACGATCAGTGTATTAAAGAAGTCCACATCCATATATTTCAGCAGCCAGAAGCCTGTACTGTCTCCCCCTCCAAGTCTGGTGGAAGATCCGTTTGAATGTTCAATTTTTTATGTATACAAAATATATACATCGAAAGTTTGATTCATCATAATCATATATGAGATTCGGACGAATCAAATTAGTTAAGAGTAGTTCTTTTCAATAGCTCTAGTTGTAGATTTCAATTGCTATTAATCAGTAGGTCAATGATCATTACTTATAATTTAAGCATGCGAAAAAAGTTTGATGTTTTAGTATTATTTTTTCGTCACTTACTTTTGGTTAGAAAGGAATGTCTACTTTTGAAGTCAGGACAAGAAGTGTTAAGATCAGAATTAGCTTTCATAAAAGGCTTTCTACTTCTGCCTGCACAAATGAAGAGGAGAAAGTTTCCACCTTGCCTTGTACCAATTACTGATTAAAGCTTAAATTATATCTCGTCCCCTACCTTTTTCTTTGCCGTACCGAACATCCACTCGAGTTTCTTTGATAAATACTAATGGCAGCTTTATTGACATCGCATGCACTCAAAAGCCAGTACTCGTTAGGGTACCAAATCTTCTGCTTGCATGGTCACTGTTGTAGGCTTACTAAAAGAAATTGAATTATAAATATTTGAATTAGCTAAACTTTTTTAATAGTAACGTTTTCGAAATTTAAACTCCAAATATTTGATCAATCAATTGTTGTACACTGAAAGATTTCTTCCCCAAAAGAAAAAAAGGAAAGGTTTCAGAAGTATTAACAATGCTCTTCATTGTTTTGATTACTCTTCTTGTGCATGTTCAGAAACTTCTTACCACTGGCAGAAGTTCCACTGCTGAAGCACAGAAGCATATATTATTCTACGAATGCTATTTTATCTACTTGGGGAGGTATCAGGAGAACAGTTTTTTATGATGAAAGAACTAGTTATTAGTTTGATCTACAAATTATAATCTGAGTAATAAGAGAATGAGTTATTCGTTTAGATAAGGTAAAAAATCATGTCGACAACTCGGTGGCTTCGGCCAGAGTTCTATAATTCACATTAGGTGTGAACCCCCTTCATGTGTTTCATATAGAACTGGTTATAGAAAGAGCTACTTCTAAATCCAGTTTTAGCAACCAAAAGTCCACAAGTAGCTGATTTCCATCTTCCAACTAGCACTCAATTCAGTAATCCAATGGAAGAAAAATTATGCTATTGGGTGCGAGCTTAATCACAATCGAGAATGGGAATAGTTATCCTCAGGGGATAATTGTACCCAAGTGAAAAAGAAAAGTGAAGAATAAGCAATTTCAACCCCTTTGGTAGAACTCTTTGTCCCCATTTTTGTACCCGAATTAGAATACCATTTTTCTAATGACAATCCTGCATTTGGTGATTATGAGGTATAAAGTCGGGTGTTTGGGTAAAACAAGGTATACTGTTTAACCCACTCTATACCCAAAACAAAATGACTAGCCAATGTGGCAAGTAGATTTGACAATTCTAAGTTTCAAATTGCTCATTCTTGCTTCACATTGCAATCAACATAACTCAAATCTGGAACAGATGGTTCAAATATAAAGAGCACGCATCATAAGTACCATATCTGAGTAAAAAGTTGGTGATCAGCACTAAATAAGTAGCATTGGTGAAGGAAAAAGGAAAAATAAGAACTACACAGACTGAGCTTTTGGCTCAAAGCTGCCAAAAGCAAACATAAAAACCAAATAAGTTCAACAAAGGAATGTTCCAGAAATACAATTAGTCTCAGAACTTCTCAGAGAATAAATTCCTCCAAAATCTGTGCAGATAAAATTTTGATTTCAGGGTGCTCTCCACATTCTGTACTTCACTACCTGATCAAATTGCAGTGTTTTGGTTCAGTTAAAACGTCCTCCAAGAATACAAATATTAAAAAGATCACAGAATCACATTCTAATACCTGTTTAATGATTCATCCTTTCGCTGTGACACTAATCTTGCAGTGTCCCTCCACCTGCAAATTTCTCTTTCTTTCTCCAGGAGCTTTCTCTGTGCACATTCAAGAGCGGATTCTAGCTCTGCAATCCTCTCATGCTGTTTCTTCTCCAGCAGATCATACAGCTTTCTCTCCAGTTCGTGAGCCGGGACGCCGAAATGAGCACTGCTGGATTCTTCATTGGATATGTTTAGCTCACCAACATCTTCACTGAAGCTTTCAGAGGGACCAGCATCACAGCTGAATGAAGCTTCCAGCTCTGCTATCCTCTCTAATTGCCTTGCCTTGAGGAGTTGGTTGAGTCTCTTCTCTAGCTCCCTTGCTGAAACCCCACACTGCATGTTGTTCATTTCTTCAGTGATTTCATAGTCCTCCTGAGGGCCTTTCTCGTAGCCTTTAGAACGATTGCTCTGAACTGGTTCTGACTGCAAGCATTGCAAGTCAAGTAAGAAACTAATTATAGACAACTATATTATGCAATTTCAATTGGGAGGCTCAACCAAAGTATTCTGTCAGATTATTTGCAGTCGGCTGTACATTTGGAATCAGTATGATAACTGTAACATGAGCCTCTCCTTAGTTGTTGCAGAAAAAACCACAGGGATATCTGATAACACATACTACATCACTAAGTGAAGTGCTGTTTTAATTTTGGTTGAATTCTTAGTAATTGAAAAAAAAATCCACGAATGACATGTAAAACACAATTGTTAATGTGATATGACCATTCAACATCACATTCACTGGTACATGCAAATGCATCTAAATTATAAAAGTCAGCGAAAGGAGATACCTTTATTCTCCTTGGATTTGTAGGAACCACTGAGCTTTTACCTTCCACAGTAATTTGCAAGCGTTCCAACTCGACCTCCAGCTCTGCTTCCAATTGGTTCCTCTTTAAACACCTTTGACTCCTTCTAGGCGTAGCACAAGTTGAATGCTCCAAGGATTTTTGTAGTTCTCCCGGATTACAAGAGACTGCTTTTTCGAACGTATTCCAGGTGCTTGAATTCACATTCTCATGGCTCTCTGATGCAGAAGAAACAGTGTTGTTGGATTCAGTGTAGCTATGAGGCGTGTCTTTCTTCTGGACTTCATTCTTAATGTCTCTCAGCAGCACCTCCATTTCTTCACGCAATGCTGTCATCTTATTGAGCTCACTTGCACTCCTAGAAAGGAGGAAGACCATGCCAACCCCCATGCCAAGGTTCAAAGATAGTTCTCCATTTGGATTCTTTCCTGGAAAAGTTTTGATCATTAACGATACTTTTTTTTTCAGATGACACAGTTACAAAGTTCATCTAATATTGCGGTCAGAGTTCACTAAACAGAATCAGAATTTAGTTCGCAAGTTGGATTATGGAATCAGGAGTTAAAACCTCTGTAAGCTGAGCTCATTGTGATTTTTCTTCTACCCTTGTCGCGAACAGCCATAACTCCCTCGCCAGCATCAGAATCAAACGCCATTGTTGACCTCGCTTCGACCTTGGCAGCTGATCCTCGCTCCACCACGTCTGCGCCCACCACCTGCTCCTCTTCTTCTTCAATCTTCACCCTCTCCCTCCTACTAAAAACGTACCGCGGAAACCGCACCCGGCAGCCCCCACCCTCTCCTCCATCGTCATCACGCAGCGGGGAGGGCCTCTGGAGGGAAACCAGCAGCCGAGAGAGCAGCGTCCTTGGTGAATACGAGTCGCATGGACTGCCAGCAGAGACAGAGGTAGGATGCAATGATACCACAAGCTCCCTCCTTTTTGCTCTCCTCCGGCCGCCATTGCCTCCATCGTACTGCTCCTGCAGGCAATCTGAAATCTTCATCTCTCCTGAGCCCTCCCTCTCCCCATCGCCACCTTCTTGCTCGAGCTGAGCGCAGAAACAGAGCGCTCTCCCCTGTTTCCGGTAGCAAGCCATGAGAGAGAGA
>LTAE01004016.1:52634-64346 GCA_001647135.1 Pontederia paniculata | reverse complement strand
GTGCGAGGGTAGTAGCATACTTTCATTTTTATATTATGTTTCTGCTACTAATTCTTCATTAGTTGTGTTTTTTATTATGGTCCGGGAAGTAATAAGTTATTATCATGTACTCATGTTTCATAAGAAAGATATTTTGGGCCATTTAAATATATTATTTTTCTTTAGACACGGCCACGGACCAACTTAGGGGATCAATATATATAAACATAAAATATAAAAATTTAGAAGGGATCAAAGATTGAATCCTAAATTTTAAAATATTAATCAAAATTATATATCCATAATACCAACTAGATAATTATACTTTTTTGTTAGCATTTATTTTAGTTATTAATTATAACCACCAGTATATACTTTATATACCGACAAGTTTGTGGTGGGTGGCGGTGCAGGCTCAACAAATCTCCCGTTTGCCGAAACAATATTTCAGGGGTTTAAAAAGTATTTGCATATAATGAAAAAGAGAGAACAAAAAGATTTCACCCGAAAAAGAAAATATTTAGGTGAAACCTTTTGGATAGATTATATATATTGCTGATATTGGATTGAAATATGTTTCTTATTAAAACTGTCCTTATAATTATGGCATCAAAGTAGTTCTGTTTATATACCAACCATCCTTGTTCCACTGGTTTCAAGGTTCAAATCTCACTGAAGAGAGTTAAAAATTTTATCTTCCGAGACTACTTACCCCAACTTATAAAAGAACAGGTTTTTTCCTCTACAACTATTCTATCGAGTTGCTTCCAAGTTGGAACATCCTCTGGAGACTCAATTCAGGAAAGAGAAGAGGAACAAATAACAAAATGAAGGTCCCTTGTGTGAATGTGTTAAGAAAGAACCAAAGCACTATGTAACAACACAATGCCATGAAAGCAGATAAACTTCTGTGCAAGATTAACAAGAGATGCGAGAAACATGAAAAGCTTTGAACATGAGATGGAATAAAGATGTCAGTGCGATCTTTTTGTACATCATGATTTATCATCAATTATCGGAAAAAACAAAAATCTTATGGAAAGCTGATAAAATTTGCATTTTCGGACCACCATAACCAAACATACATTCTAGTGATGAACAACAAGCTTCATTTCACCATCACATGTTTCAGTAATAATTAATTCAAGTTAGAAGTCTCACTATAACATGACATGTCTGGCGAGGATGTCTCTCATATTCTTTCCATTTGGATCAACCTGTTGGCAGTGTTGCTCTTTGTATCCAGCATCATGATGATCTGAAAGGGCGACATCAGCATTTAGTTCATCTCCATTGTCAATGATAATGTTGTGTAGTAGACAGCAGACAAGAATGATACTCGGCAACTTGTTCTTATCTGGTCTCCACATGACCTTGTGTAGGATCCTCCACCCGCCTTTTAACTGTGAGAGTGCCCTTGTTGCAAGTAACCTCAGAGCCTTTTGCTTTTCATTGAAAGCCATCATAGCAGAGGATAGGCTTTTACCTTCATATGGAGTCATCAACCAAGGAAGAAGCGGATAGGCCGCATCTCCAACAATGTATTCTCTGATCTCCGATTGATCTTCTGATAATATTGTGGGACCATTCAAACGTTTCCCACTATCACAGAGTTTGTAGAAACCTGAGCATTTGAGTAACCGGGAAAATGTCATGCTTCCAGGCCAACCAGTCACTATGTCGAGGAACCTCAATTCATGGTCCACTATGACTTGCAAGAACATGCTGTAGTTGCTCTCTTGATCACACCAATCATCAGATGATTCCACTGCAGGAAGTGTCATTACAATATGAGTTGCATCAATAGCTCCGCAACAGTTGGGAAGCCCAAAGGCCGCCTCCAATTTCATTTTGATTTGCTCAATCCTATCAGGTTCAGGCCACTTGAGATGGTGCCTGCCTCGCTCTTCCATTGACTCGATGAATCTCCATGTCACCTGAGAAACAGTAGATTGCCCAACACCAAAGGCTGCCCCAACTGATACTTGTGACTCGCCAGATGCTAGCCTCCTCATTGCAATGGCGACTTGTTTTTCAACACTTAGGAGCCTACCTTCAATATTTATGAGACCAGATGGAGGTCTTGATACAAGATCCTGCCTTACTACTGAGCAGATGTACTCAAAGGTCTTCTTTGACACTCGAAAGAAATATTTGAATGCTTCATCTTCATAAAACGTTTCCCACTATCACAGAGTTTGTAGAAACCTGAGCATTTGAGTAACCGGGAAAATGTCATGCTTCCAGGCCAACCAGTCACTATGTCGAGGAACCTCAATTCATGGTCCACTATGACTTGCAAGAACATGCTGTAGTTGCTCTCTTGATCACACCAATCATCAGATGATTCCACTGCAGGAAGTGTCATTACAATATGAGTTGCATCAATAGCTCCGCAACAGTTGGGAAGCCCAAAGGCCGCCTCCAATTTCATTTTGATTTGCTCAATCCTATCAGGTTCAGGCCATCTGAGATGGTGCCTGCCTCGCTCTTCCATTGACTCGATGAATCTCCATGTCACCTGAGAAACAGTAGATTGCCCAACACCAAAGGCTGCCCCAACTGATACTTGTGACTCGCCAGATGCTAGCCTCCTCATTGCAATGGCGACTTGTTTTTCAACACTTAGGAGCCTACCTTCAATATTTATGAGACCAGATGGAGGTCTTGATACAAGATCCTGCCTTACTACTGAGCAGATGTACTCAAAGGTCTTCTTTGACACTCGAAAGAAATATTTGAATGCTTCATCTTCATCATCAGGAATTGCTAACCCTGCAAATCAGGCTATCAATTATCGTTATACATGAATATGAATTTTACTTGGTCACAGTATGCATTCAAAGTAACCACATATCTCAGCAAAAAAAAATGAAAGTTTAGTGACAACAACAAGAAAGAGTTCGCTTTTAGAAAATAGTTATTAATGTTTATGCTCTCATAACAGTAATCACTGGATATGTTTGACAATCTGTAAACACATTAATCAAGAATGAACCATTGACGACACAAATCGCAGAACTATCTATTTGCATGGTTGAGCTGATCTCAGTCACGTTTGTGTAAAAACTGCTTCACCTACAATCCACATCCAATTTGTTGCAAATTAACTACCTAGAAAATTACAGAATTGATCTTTTCCGGGTTTCAAGCGAGTTCTTTCCTTCACTAAAGAATAACATGTAATTGCACATACCACATGCTAACTATCATTATGTCACAAACAGTAGGAATTTAGATTGGGGATTTAAACTTGAATGTTCCATAGCTTCTTCCTAGCTTGTTGAGATATGCTCCAATGCGTTCTAACATTTTAGGAGCATGACTTGTCTAAGGATTTCAGGCTATAAAAACTCCTAGGAACGACATAAATCTAAAGCTTAGAAAACAAAAGGCCCAACTTTTATTGAATTGCAAATGCAAACTGTTGAGACCCCTTGCAAACTCGGCTAAAAGCTACCACTTCTCTATCTACGCTGTAAACCTAGTTTCCGTATATGAATTAAGCATCAGAATAGGTTAAATAAATAAGGGATAAGATTACGATGAGGCACCGGAATTGGTGTGCTTGTGCCAGAAGGGTTGCCACCAGTCGTAATCCCCCTCCGCGGCAGCAGCTTTCTTCTGCTGCTCCGCTCCTTGGCCTCCGCCGCCGCCGCCAATCTTGGAGGAATCTTTGGCTTTCCGCTTCGTTTTCTTCGACTTCTTGGGCGGAGCCATCGATCGACGAAACGAATCCTGTTCAGCAGCAGCAGCAGCAGCTGTTGGATCACTCACTCATTCGTTCGTTGCTTGCTCTCGGTTGCGGGACGTCGTCATCCCTCTGCAACACGGCCTTGGAGCGGAAAAAGAGCGAGTCCGAATCCGATATGGAAGAAAGCGGGTGTCTCTTTTTTTTTTTATTGTTCGCCAAATTTGCCAATTCGAAACTCGAACTCGGACTACTAACTTTCGATCTTCCGAATCGGAACATAAATCCGCTAATCATATTTGCCAATAAATTTGATTCGAGTCTCTTTACTTTTTATCGCAAAAGAATTACACAATATTTTTAATTAAAATTAATCGATATTTAAAATTATTAATATATTACTAATTCGATAATATATATGAACTTAAATTTAAAATTATTAGACTCAGCTCGCTTATCAATACTTGAATAAGACTAATAAAACTTCTAGTTATAAGATAGATGTGTATATTTGAGAACTAGGTTCTCGTTAAAAAAAAAAGTCCATGTGTAAAGCTTATCACTATTTTTGCAAAAGAAATGAAGTGTAAATTATAGTGAATATGTGAAAAAGTGGAAAAACTTGTCAAATGGGAATCCAAGATTGCTAGTCATGCATAAGTGCGCTATATAATCAATATCCATATAATAATAATAGCATAAACTTAATTATAAATTATAAATTGATAACAACAACCAACACACGGTCTAAAACTTGAACCAAGTGAGCCATGGAAACTACAAGATTTCCTTGACTAAGAAAGTTTGAGATTATTCAATGCCTATAAGTTCAATAAATAAATTACACAAAGTTCACATCTCTTCCTCCTAGTGAAAACATAAAGCCACCAATTTGAGGGAATACTCTGAAAAGCTAGAGCAGAAAATTCAAGCTTACTAATTTGAGGAAGCCTTAAATGGTACAATGGGAGCTTAGTCACTAGATAAAGCCACCAAGAAAACAACACAAACGGCTTTCTATCCTTGCAAGAGAGCTCATTTTGGAAGACCTGTCTTGGAATCAATCAGGGCTAGGCTCTCATCAACAAGCACTTGTGGACCCGTGCCGAGCCTAGTGCAGATAAAATAGCTAATATCACCTCTGAACTTTGCAGATGGAGATTTATCTTTTGTTTCTGCAGGTGGCGATAGAGCTTCGAGATCTTCCAACGAATGTACACCAACTTCAGACAGTATTGAATTGTCTCCTATAACATAGCTGCAGATGGAACGAAGATGATTTACATGCCTCGTGTAGAATTATAAGCATGTATTTCTATGAAAGGAAAATTTCAAACAGACCTAGTTAGATCAGTGTCAGATGGTGGAGGAAAAGAGTACAGAAGACGCTGAAGGAGAAGTTGTGCATTTTTCCTGTTTGGTGAAATCAACACAGCGTTGGGCCCAGCATCAAAGGTGTAGGCAACCTGAAATAGATTCCGTCTCAAACTTTTTACGTCCATACTATGTAAATTGAATATTAGCATACATAATGTAAAACGAAAAGCATAACAATGATGAAATGGATGGGTACTCTGAATGTAATCTGTGAAGCTTTAATATAACACAACCAAATGCATGGATACTTAAGGTAACCATTCTTTATTATTTCAAATGAAAACAATGATGAAAGGACTAAATACAATACCTATAACCTTATATTATTATAATAGCTACCTAAAGTGCCACCATTAATGCTTGCCATTTTTACACCAACTTGGCCTTTTGTCATACCTTCCTCCATCATCTCTTATTTAGAAGAATCAATTTCAAGGTTCCACAATGCTATTACAGACTTTTTGTACTATCCATGAGTTTCGTACACTAATAGATCGCTTGCATCCATTAAATAGAAATTTTATGCCCTTAAGATTGACCTAAGGTAAATTTGGAGGTTTAATATTTGTATGACCTTGAATTAGAACAAAGCAAGGAAGTTCGTCTACTGGTCTTTAGTGAGGATCTTAGTTATTTCATAACTGAAAACACACATCAAAAGTTCAAGAGTATTTCATACCCACTATTTCTGCCTCTACGTATCCCCGATAAATACATATCCATAATTCCTGAAAGATACCTAGCGGCAGTTCCATAGTTGAAATCTAAGATTCTACAAAATAATCAAAATTCACATGAAAAAAATTCTTTCTCTATTCCCAGAAAAGACTATATGATAGATAGATTTATCGTATGTTCTGAATTGTCAAACAAGATGTTAAAGCAGTCAAACAACCGAAACCATCAATCGTAGTGAAACTTGGCATGAATGGTTAGATTAATTTTTTTTGAGAGATGAATGGTTAGATTAATTACCTTCTTCTTTTTCGGTACAAAGGTTAATTGCCTTTTTTAGAATATGAATAGACTGAATCATAAATACAAAAGTAACTGGAGTTAATAAGAAACATGAAATGATATCATGTCAAACTGAGCTAAAAGAATAAATAAATAAGCATACTATAATGCTCAAACTTCAAACTAAACAGAAAAAAATAACATGGGAATATGTGTATATTATTACAAACTCAAAACATGTGATGATAAATATCATATTATTTCACTTAACAATGATAACTTTATTTTCTGATATTTCATAATCGTACCTGTGGTGTTCCTTCAGACTTGTTCCATCTTTCAACAAGGTTGATTAACCTGAGTCATATTCATACATAAAGTCAAGCATGCAGAACAAGGAAGGCTAATATGAATATTAATATATACGATACCATGAAACATCATATGAAAGATATTAAACAGCCAATTAATTTTACTATAAACGATCATGCCTGTGTGAGGTATCATTCATGTAAAATATCGGAGGAGTAGTGTCCAAGCAAACTGCATGAAATTGATTGCTGTCTGCACAAGTCAGCTTCGCAAAAGATGCAAAATCATGATTTTTAATGGCTTCTTCCATTCGCAGAACTCGTTCAGGAACCACATTCTGGAAGTAAGATAAAAGGAATTTAGTAATCATAAATTTATACTTTCTTAGTGAAATAACAAATGTTTGAAAAACAACCTTGGGAAACAACGATATAACCTCTATAGAAATAGAAGCACAATAGTACAGATTTTATTTTTAGAACGAATACTCGAGAAAAATTCAGAAACATAAAGTAGCAAACAACACAAAAGTAGTATTGAATCAACTCCAAAACAATATTTAGAATGAGGGCAAAAGACCTTTGCCCTATGTTGCAAGAGTGGGCTCGTTTCAACACTCTCCCGCATACCACTGGTACTACTTGTTTCTTTCTGCTTTGAACTGACCTGAAAAATAAACAAAATTGACATGTAGAACCCTGCGAGAAAGGAACCCAAATGGAGAATTTATAGAATAACGCCAACCGGAAACATTAATCAATACAAAGGAAGGCTACTGAGGTTACCAGAACTTGTTATGATAAACTAGCAATCTAGCACAAATTTGTACTACCAAGAAAAATGCCAAGTTAATGAAGTCATAAATAAAAAGTATCATAAAGAGAAATGAAGTCCACTATGACATATGCAAAGGTTCTAACCATATAAGTCAGCAGTCGACATGCTTCTTTTTTTTTCTTGAGAAGAGTCGACATGCTTCTTAAAAATAGATAAATATATTCCCAGGGGAATTCATTTAAAAGTTTTCGTAGCATACAATTCTTGCATGCCCATTGCCCAGGTATCATGAAAGCAGTAATAACCATTGTGTAAGAAAAACTGTCTCAATGCAAATTACATGAATATTCAAACTGAAACTAGAAATTGTTCTTTGATATATGAAAATTGAAGAAATATCAAGTTGTTACAAACTCAATAAGGTAGTGGGGGGAGTTACAAAAATACATGAACGAAGCTAACCTTTCTACTTCTTTACATAATTTAGCATAGAAAGATTTAAAAGAAACGAGTGACTAGCACATTCTCAAAATTTGAATTTCATTGTCGTATTGGTACAAGCCAACAAAATTCTGTTGAGAGAATGTTACATACTGTTTCCGAGAAAAAGAGTCAGAATTCTGTTGAGAGAATGTTACATATTGTAAAGAGACGTATGGTGGACAAATCCCATGCTACTCTTTTTTCGAAGAAAAAAAAGTATGATTAACCAGATTGTAACTCATCCCAGCAAACACATGCTAATCAAAGTCAGAATTGTACAAAAAAACAAAGCCAACCAACAAAGTCTCATAAAACCATTTTGTTTCTTGGCATGCTGATCAGCAGGGGCATGCAATAATAAAAACCAGTTTAAACGGGGTAGTCAGCAATGCAACAAATAAACTAAAGAGCGTCTATCCTAAAATGAGTAAAATGATCTGATACTGGGGAACTCATTCACTCAGCATTGATAGATTGGACATATGAGTTAAAAGAAAAAAAAACTCAACCCTCTGCAATAGGATGGCTACCAAGAATGTCTTGAAGAAATCTCTAAGGAAAATTGGTCTACAAGAGACTAATACAAAAAATAATGTCATTCATAATGCATAAATGTATATTGACCACATACCACTGCCACAATGATAACAAGGTCATCCCAATGTGATTCAGATGCGAGTTGACTTGCAATACTATCTTTCCCACTGGCGTCCTGAGAATGGAAAACTTAGAGCACATATTTTTATGTACAGTTAAAAAACCATGAAACCTGCTCTATTTTCCATTAGAACCTTACTTGTCCCATTGACCATTTAACAAAACCACCATACAAACTCCTGCATGCACTGCCTGACCCTTGCCTGCAATTGAAATAATTTATATGTCAAATCTCTTTGCAGATCATGTATATCTTACAGAAATCTGGATCATCTTCTTAGTCTTCTGTATTTCTACATAGAACAATTAGTTTGCATAATGAAACTAGCCTATCATGCAATCTTGTTGTACAAAAGCTAACCTATTAGATACAGTCAAAAGAAACTGCAAAGTTAAAAATAAGAAAATATGTTGAATAAACATCCATGACAACCATACACTAGAATAAGTTTAAAGTAATAAGGAGACCTTGCAATAGAAGAGAGCTCTCCAAGTCCTTCCTGCACGTTCATCAGCTTTGCTAGAGTAAAAACTACAAAAAGGAAATGTAGGTTAAAACATTGAAAGCTTTTGTATGGAGACTATATGCGCAGAAGCAACAGAAGGTTTGGCAATTTCAAGTGGACGATTTATATAATATGACAATTTCCTTTGCTGAGATGTTGCTTAATTTGATTGATGTGCACCCAAAACCATCTTGTTAGAAGACTGCAAAAAGCATCATCTTAGTAATAATGATGATTTGTGTCTCATAGCGAAAAAGACATCTCATATTCTATATTTGTTTCTCCAAGTACTAGCTTTAAATTTTACATCATATTTCTTGCATAAAAGGCCAAAAGGGTGGTACTGTGGTAGTGAAATACCAAGGCAAGCAAAGCCAGCCGCGGATGAAGCCAGCCCGGCTGCCGTTGGGAAATTGTTGTATGAAGCAATGTGGACATGCAACTTCTCCCAGTCTTCCTTTCTTATATGGATGCCCTTCTCCTCATCCTCAACATCACCTCCACGTTTACGTATTTCCCTCAAGCAGCTCTGAAATCTCCCTCCTGAGAGCGGAATCTCCTGCTCCAAACACCAAAAAAATTGTATCATCCTAAGCTAATAGGATATCTTTTGAACTAGAGACAAATTTGAATAACAACCAAGCAAACCCAGTATATATGAACTACAAAGTACATGAGCCATTTAATGGAATCTTCTCCTCCTCTATCTATGGAAATTGCAGCCTTTTCATGAGTTCACAAGTAAAACAATGAACTAAACCCTTTTTTTTTAGAAGCGAAGGATGGTTACCTTGAGTAGCCATCTATTTTATTATATTAGTTGTTTATAAATGTTTCCAAGGTACAAAACATCAACTAAACCTTTTGACACCCAACATCTAATCAGAACTGCAAGTGAAGGATCAAATTTCACATAAAGCCACTCAATCCAAATGCACAAATTTCCTTGTTCTTTTACGCATCAACAGATTCTTTAGACAATAAAAAAGTCCTAGCTTTATTTCCACATCAAGCTATACATGTTCAAACTTCAAACAAAATGATGCAATTTTTTTTAACAAATAAAAACAACTCTGGGAACTCAAATCAAGTCAGTGGAATCAAAAGATCAGATTCATTTTAAATGGCAACAAAACAAGATAAAAGATCAAACTTTGCATCGAAATCAAGCTCTACTAGTACAACAACTACATTCGTAACAAATCATGGCACGGCTACACGAAAAAAAAGATGATCTTGCGTCCAAATCAAGCTCCGCACACCAAACGGCCGAGGGAGAGTGGGTGTGTACTTACGGTGCCGTTGAGCCACATGCGGTCGCGGTCGAAGGCGGGGCTGACTGCGGCGGTGGTGGTGGCGGAGAGGTGCGCGGGGTCGAGGGTGAGGCTGATGCTGTCGTTGATGGGGAGGATGAGGGACTCGTCGCGCTTGCCCCAGTACTTGATCACGGCGATGTTGGTGGGCGACCGACCCGTGGCCATCACCACCCAACTCCTCCTTTCCTCCTCCTCCGACAACTGCGCCATTGGCAACAACGGAGCGGATCTGTTGGAGTCGGGAGAAGGAACGGGAGAGAGAGAGGTGCCAGTAACAATGGCGACAACAACAATAAACACAAGAAGAATTAAAGAAGCGTGCGATGAGATGAGGAGGTGATTTGATTAATGCGCGAGGGGCCCAAACGATGCCATCCGAGATTTCTCTATTCCTTTACAAATTAAATTTAAGGATTCACTTGGAAATGAAATTAATTTTATATTCCAAAATCAATTAAGAACAGAAAATTAATTATATATATATATATATATATATGAGAAGAATGACATTCACGATAATAAATTGCTTTAAAGAAAAAATAACTATTTAATATATATTAAACTCAGTCCAAGATTAAAAACGTCTCGATGACCATTTTAGTCTACTGATCCCGATAATTAAATTGGAATTCTTAAAATTGATCTTCATCTCGGTTCGAAATTTAAATCAGGTCAAAATTTTGTTTTTGAAATTCTAGGATAGAACTACATCTCAATATTAATCACTTTTACTTCTAAGATCATATTCACAAATCACTTGTTCTATGATTATTATAATTTATACATCATTATGAGAATGTCAATCAAATTAATTATATATTTTTTTTGCAATGTCCAACTTACATTAATTCAATCTATAGCAACATAAAAAATCATCACCATTTAAAGGATTCCATATATTATTAATTAAATTATAAATGAATTTAGAATCCATGAAAAAGGTGATTATTTTATTTTTCTTAAGATGTAATATTTTAGTTACATCTTCTCTAACTATATATTTGATAATATTTTTTAAAAACAGGTGGGACATAACTCTATTGATAATGCAGAATTTCCAGCAAAATGAGTATGGCATTTGGACATTCTCGTTTTTATAAATTCTAGTATGCTTTATATCTGAAACTTCCTTCTTTCCATATATGAAACTTCATATCTTGTAGTCTAATGGATTCAGATTATCCTAGTTTAAAAGCCAACATTTTAGGTTGTACTTCCTAGCAATAATATTTTTTTGGTAGAATCCTAGCAATAATCTAGAGAATAAACAAGATTCGAATTTCATTTCATCATCATAAAAGATGTTGATATCAGAATTGAATGAGGGAATGGACCAGTGCATTGAACTTATCAATTACCATGAACATGGAAAATCCCTTAGGGGCCGTTTGGCGCATTCCCAGTTTTTATTAACCGGTAATTTAGATCACCACTAAAATAGATTACTACTTTATAAATTACCGGTAATATTATATCATAGCGTTTGGTAAGTAGCAATAACACAAATTATAATTTAAATTCTAAAATAAAAATTACTAAAATACCCTTCAAAATTATTGAATTAAAATAAATATAAACAAAAGAAAAAAAAATAAAAAGTGAGTTATGTCAAAATATGAGTATATATTATCAATCGTAAAATAATTAAAAAATTAGA
>LTAE01004016.1:11831-52541 GCA_001647135.1 Pontederia paniculata | reverse complement strand
TTATCCCTTTTAATACTAACCAATTTTTTTATCAAAAAGTTATTATTATTTACTTACTTCATAACAACTCAATTTTTATTATTATATTATATTATTTATATATTTTCTAAATCATACATTATAATATCTTTTTCTGTTAATATCATATGTTTTTTTGAGTGCGTAATATAATTTTTTTGTTAGAAGTACATGACCTTTTTTTATCAAATAAAGTATAAAATATAAATATTTATTATTCATACATTACATCTCAATAATTTGCATCTTATATTTTATTTTTTTAAAAAAAATATTACTCACATATACTAACTAAAATATATTTACTTTTTAGGATATCTAGAATTTGATATCTACAATAAATTTAGCGATAAACACTAAATTGATTTATTTATAAAAATTTATCTAAATCACATTAAATATCTATCATATAAATAATATATTATAAACTTAGGTGTAATAAAAATAAATAACTAGTAATAAAATGATATATTTTTTTCATAAAAAATGTGTGGTATTTATAGAAAAAAATATTATGATATATTGCTAAGAAATTATATAAATAATACATATAATAATTAATTATAGTGAAGTAAATAAATATAATGAAAAATCTGATTATATTAAAGGATGTATAATATTATTAACTCTCTTGGGAATGTGCTAACTTTATAAAAAGTTAATAAAGTTGTTTAATGGCATAAAATTAATAAGGGTAGAATTGGTAAAAAAGAGTGGCATTAAAAGAATGTAGGAGTGGCATTAAGGGCACCCTTAATTTAATACTTAAAAATCACGCATAAAATAGTTATTTTATTCTAATTTCATATCTTGGTAATTATTCGATTAATTTAATACATTCAGCACATTGGATTCTGTAGTAAGCATACAAATCAATTAGCACGACCAATCATATGAACTTTATAAGCTTACAATTTCTCCGTAGCTTAATATATATAAGGTTTAAATTTTATGTCAATTGTCAAGCGGCTTTTACTTTATGAAGCACCCTTCCAATTATTCAATATATGATTGAGTAGATTGAAATGTCATGGATTCATCATCACCTTCAGTCTGTCAATAATTAACCTAACAAACTGTTCGATCGTAAAGACTCACAAACATTAGGGTCTGTTTGATTGAACAATTATTAAGGGAAAGGAAGATAACAAAGTGAGAGAAATTAGGGGAAAGGAAACACAAAAACTAATCTTATAAAAAATAAACAATATAAAAAATAAAGGCATCAAAAATAACATTATTCTTTTATATATTATTAAAAATGTTTACAAAGAAACCTAAAAGATTGGCTATACCCGTCCATACAATCACTCAATCGTTCTTAGATTACGTAATAAATGTTGTATTCTTTTAATTATATATTAATCAAATTAAAGAAATGATATGTTGTCGACTTGATAGAATATAATTGAAATTACACAGATCAATTATAGAGGAGCAGTGTTTGCTGTTTTATTTGATATGTATCCAAATATAAATTAAATAAAGCATAGAAAACTAATCTTGTAAAAAATAAACAGCTTTTTAAACATAAAAAGTTCAACAAACTCAAAGAAACAGCTTTTTAGGAAAGTTCAATAAACTCAAATACCATTTCAATCTATATCCTATCAGCATAAATATTTTGTTGTGGATGCGGACTGCTATCTAACTGCTTTCAACTAGCACGTTATTTTTATCTTCTTTTGTCTTCTTTTCCTTTTTCCACTTTTCCAACTGAGTGGGAAATGGAACTTCATTGGTTGAATAAAGACGCCACTTTTTTAAAGAGCACAAATAATATCTCTCTGATCAAATTAATGACTGCAGGCTCAAACTCGAAGCTACTAACTCTCGATCTCTTAACTCAGAGTACACCTCTGCTAATCAAGTGTGCCGACCCCATTTTAAAAGGGCATTCGGCACACTACCCTTGGAGATTTGTTATGTTCGTTAGCATCTAGCAAAGTTTAATATTTGACATCTAACTGGCCTTGTTAAATGTTATTAATACTTTTCATTTGCCATATATAGACCAATGGTTCTATTCATTTGCCATATATTTTATTTCATTAAAGTATCACGTAAACTGTTTTCTTTTACAACTATTTTTTTCTAAATGGAACTCCAAACAGCCTAAATTTGAAAGTGGAAAATATATTGCCAAGTTCAATGGAGAGAGGAAAAGGAAACACCACAAATTTAAATAAAAAGAGAAAAAACAGCATGCTGCCGAAAGTTTAAAGTTGTAAACTTTCGGTTCAAGGAAAAGAGGAAAAATGAAAGTACACAATAAAAGAACTATAGAAAACAAATCATATGTATGAAACACGAGTTGTTCAAATGTGAACTACATCTAGCTAACTTTCTACTCAATCAGTTGGTATAATAAGTATGAGGCGAATAACACGAGTTGTTCAAAGTATCATCAGTCCTTTAGAATGGACGATACATGATTTATCAAAGTTAACTTCGGCAACAAAATCAGATGCAATTCTTATCAATGTCATTCTGAACTATAACTAACTAAACAACTACTCGATCAGTTTGAGAATAATATGAGTTGTTCACGCCAGCCCTTTAGAATGGATGATACATGACTTATCAAAGTTGACTTCGGCAACAAAATAGTTATGCCACATAACAGGAAAAAACTGGTATACCACATTAAAAAGTTATGTTGATTTATATACATACTCCAAGAAAATACACTTGTAATTAACTAACTAACTAGCAAAGTTCCATAACATCCAATCCCAACTTGATTGGTAAAAAGTATCAGGTACCAGCTATCAAGTAGTACGTACCTCTCTGACCACTCTGTAAAGCATCTGTATTGTGGGGGTTCAACTGCTTAGCAAAGAATGAAGTAATCAGATGAAATGTTTCTCATATATTTACAGGGAGCTAAACGCATGTTCCTTCCATGCAAATTGCAGTGACCATCGTGCTTCATAAAGTATCCAATTATCAAGAGCTTCTTCAATATTATCCATTGAGTTAAATGTGATGATCAAGAAAAATATGGATCTGCATACCTACTCCTCTCTAGTGGTGCCTATTGTTGTTGAATCAGTTGCTCTATCAGAGTTAATGTCACCAGTTTCCATTTCCTTCACTTTTTCTAGTTGCCGCAACAGATCTAACCTCTCTGGTGCATATGTTGACGGAATCTACAGGAGTGAGAAGACGAATTAACAAGTTATTATGCATGACATAGCTTACGGCTTGCAGGCCTGCAAATGGCTACGTACCATAGCAGGTACATATCTTTGAATGAAAGCCAAGATAGCTGCATGTCCAACGGCAGTAAGCTAACCAGAAACCAAAATGTGATTAGCAAAAAATTACTTTGATGACTAATGCTAAAATTGAAGGCTCAAATGACAACTGAAATTAAACAGAATAACAAAAGAACAATTACATTATAAGTTGCATTTCCCGTTTAAGAGTAAGAGTAGCTAAGTATGATATGAAACATGGTCTGGAGTAAAAGGAACAGGGAACTGGTATTGCACAAAAGGTCCCAATTACGGGAAAGTAAGCCTTATATGCTTAAACTAAATACGATTGAATGAGGATGACGGAAGATGAAATGGAGACTTGAATTATGCTATGCAAGTCCTAAACAGTTATATTAAAAGAGCCAAATATTTTAAGTTGAAAAAAACCTTCAAAAAATTGATTTCAGGATAAATAATAAAAAGACTTTTCAGTTTAGTTTCTCTTCTTTCTTCACGCTATTTTCTCTCTCCATTTAATAAAACTGATAACTGGCCAGTTCCTTCAGCTGAACCCAAAGGCATATTTCTAGAGAGTTCCATGGAAGGTAAATCCAACAATAAAAAAGTTATTCTTGGACTTGCCCAGAACAAGGAGGTTATTCTTCGACTCCAACATATACCTTAAAAAAAAAAGCAATTTTCAAGCTGATACTAGTTCTCTCAGTTATCTTAGGAGAGAAATACATCTAAGTAAACTTACTGGAAGAAGCATGAGAACTCCAATTGGAATAACAGAGGCCAGGTCAGTTAAAGTTCTTTGAAGAGCTTTCTTCTCCTTCTGTGTAAGTTCATCTCCAGTAACTGATCTTTTGAGCAGAACAACAGCAGCTGAAACATCTATTGCCAACAGTTGCGTCCCTTGTAAGATATCCTGCATAGCATCATAATATCATGATAAGAAATGGATAAATAAAATTTGATTATTTTTCATTCAAAAAGAAAGATAAAATACATACTATCCAGAAAAGAAACAGAAGCATCACAAAAGAATATTTTAGGAAAAGTAAGTCTTAGTCATGAAGTTTGAAAATTTACGAGCCCTTAATGCCAACAATATAAACAGTAATTTCAGTATAAGTAATAGAATAGATGGCAGTAGGAAATAACAATGCTTCAAGTGCTACCAAATTGGGGCATCATTCCATGGCTATCACACTAACAGAAGATATCCAATATACTAGCACAAGATGTCTACCGCAAAAAGGAAAAAGTACTTTTTTTTCATCAGCAGCATAATAGGCACCGTGAAGAGGCAAGTCTTCCTTTACAATTATTGGAAAGTTGCCTCTTGAAAAACTTAGGTACCAACCTCTTGTAGCACAAGAATAATATTATGGGCCTTATGCCCTATGGTCATTGGTCTTTGGTAATGGGCCTTTAGCATGAATCCTTTATTAGGTCTTTTAATTAGTTTAGTCTCTTTTGGATTGATTTTCCTTCTACTAAGAGTTTTCCTTATCTTAGGTTACCTTTTATTATATTTTCTTTTATTTAGGTTTCCATACTATTTGATATATGGGGTGTTTAGGACCCTATAAATACTCTTGCATGAATAATTTGGAACTTAGACTTGATTTATAATATTTGTTATAAGCATATTTTCTCTTAAGTGGATTCAAGTCTTCACCAATTGGTATCAGAGCAAATCAACTATTTGATCTTCATCAAAGGGTTGTGATCTTATCCCTCCAAGCCCTAACCTTTCATCGGCCGTCGCTACAGTAACACAGTCGCTACAGTAACGACGCTGCTACAGTAATCCGCACTGTTACGTCTTCCATACCAGCCACAGTTGGATCAAAATCTGACGTCCCAGATCTGACAAAAAAAATTGCATCATCCTCTCCTGATGACGCCAGTGCTGCCGCCGTTGCCCTTCGTCGTCTTCAACATTCTCTCTGCAGCCTCCGCCTCCACATTGCTGGCAAAGCCGCCGCTCTGTTGCTGCTGCCATCACCACTTCACTGTTGCCAATCATCACCGCCAGCAGTCCTGCTCCACGACTGCCGCCATTGCATCCTCATGACCTCACCTTCATCCGCTACCACAAGCTTCATTGCCGCTGACCTGTACTGCAACGCCTCCTCACATCCAGCAGCCGTTGGTGTTGGTCGCCTTCGCAGGTGGGCTGCGGTCTTCGCTGAGAGCCAGCGACGTTGCACAGAGCCTCAACACTGCATCTTCAACCACTGCGGCTACCATTTTCTGTTGCTGCCGCCTCACAAAACCCCAACGGTCCTCTGTTGCTGCCACTGCTGCCATCGCTGCTGATCTTCTTCTGTCACTGCTGATCCTTCTGTTGATCTTGCGTCGTCGCTGCAACAACGGACTTCTCCCTCACGCGCAGACTCTGCTGGAGTCCACCTGCAACACACTGCCTTGACCTGCTGCGGCCGCCGCTGCCTTGACTGCTGCTTCTGCCACCGCCGCCTCCGTGCTGCTGTCTTTGTTGATGTAGAACAAGAATAATATTATGGGCCTTATGCCCTATGGTCATTAGTCTTTAGTTATGGATCATTAGCATGAGTCCTTTAGTTAGGTCTTTTAATTAGTTTAGTCTCTTTTGGATTAGTTTTTCTTCTACTAAGAGTTTTCCTTATCTTAGGTTACCTTTTATTATATTTCCTTTTATTTAGGTTTCCATACTATTTGATATATGAGGTGTTTAGAACTCTATAAATACTCTTCTATAGATCCTTTGGAACTTAGACTTGATTTATAATATTTTCTATAAGTATATTTTCTCTTAAGTGGATTCAAGTCTCCATCACAGCCCCTTGTAAAATATTAGTTTCTTTTTTTTCTCAAAGAGAGGGAGCCTTGAAACCATCAGATGCAAATTTACATACAGGGTCAAACAAGACCTGCATTTTTTCAATATTGATTGTGTAAACCCTTTCAAATATATTATTGACATAATAACCACTAACATTCACATTGTTTTGAAAGAAATTTGTTTGTATTAGTACGTTCTCAAAGAAACCATACAATGCAAATCATGTTACTTTTTGGGGGTCCAATAATGTATTGGGCCAAACATGGGGTCACTTATTCTAATATCAATGACATAATAGCCACAAACATTCACATAGTTTCGTAAAAAATTCAGCTGTATCAGTACATTCCAAAGTAAAACTCAAATTTAGCATCTCCTCATTAGTAACAAATTGTTGAAGAGATAGTATGACATTAACCAAATAATGTGGCAGCAAAACACACCATAATAACAGGTGAAAACTATGTTTTTGATAGAAAGATGAAAACTATGTTCATATATAAAGATAATGNGACATTAACCAAATAATGTGGCAGCAAAACACACCATAATAACAGGTGAAAACTATGTTTTTGATAGAAAGATGAAAACTATGTTCATATATAAAGATAATGAAAGATGTATAGATCTAAAGTCAATCATCATTCAAGAATTTACACAATCAAATTGACAACATGATGTGCTTTACCGTGCTAGTTTCTTTAATCTTCTCCATTGACTTAGCAATGATATTTTGCTCCTTTGGTGCTTTAATTAAAACACGGCTCTCCTTTGAAGATGCAGTGTTGTCTTCACCATTTTCAACATTAAGCTTCTGATGAAATACAGCAATAAGTAACAGTTGAAAGCATGAAACTGAAGACAAAGAGGATGCAAGAGGTTGAACAGATTATAATAATCTGATGCAAGATTCATGATTTGCCCAAATTTAATTGTTTCAATTGAAACAACAATATCTTCAAATATAAAATCACAAAACAAACATAAAGGCACTACATGAGAACCTGGAAAACGTCTTTCAGTGTTAGTCAAGAAATAAAAGCCTAAATGAGGCTTACACTAGATCATACGCACGGATCAAAGTTTTTCGAGTACTGAAACCAATTGAAATGCTAATATCTTATAGAAGACGTAAAGGATAAGAATTCCCCAAGTGCCTAAGTTGGTCATAATAACAAAACATGAAAACCAGTAATTGAAGCACCGACAATCATGAGACAAATTGAATAATGACAACTTCACATATTTTGCTGGTATGCACGACTTTGTAAATGATTCATTTTCTACTTATTATTACATTTTTTATCTCCCATATGAACCTAGATACTACATATACTGCCATAAGCAAGGATTAAATTTTTCCTTGCTCTTTTCATTCTTTCCTCATTAGATAACTTAATTTCAAAAAAGAACAAATGTATGTATGTATGTATATATATATATATATATGTTTTCATTTAAGTGTCTGATGCATAATATTTTCCATCTGAGATATATCTATTTTAGCTTCGTCCTTTATTAAAATGTTTCTTCTTCTCCAAATAATTACAATACATCCAACTAACCAGGTAAACAATTAGAATGAAATAAATTGGGATGGAAGACAATAATGAAGGTGAGTTGAATCATGAACTAACATGCATGGCTTGTACCCTGAAGCTATCAATAGATCTAAAAGAGTAAACCAGTAAAAATGCGGAAAGAATGAACTGGATAACTATTCTATAGGACATGTACAAATCCGGAACTGGAAGTGTGAGTAATTCTCAGAACAATATGTGTGATATTAATATATTTTTAATCTTGGAGAGAATATTCGGGTATTCATTCAACAAGGCATTTCAAATATTCAAATGACTGGGAAAGTTTGATACTTGGAATGCTAAGTTCATTTTGTTCTGGCATTTATGTTTCTTGTAAATACCAACAAGAGATGCAAGAAAGCATATTAAGAAGTTATACCTCCTCATTTTGAGATCCATCTGTACTTCTTTGGACTCTCTTTTCAAGCTCAATTAGTTCATGCCTTAAAAGTTCAAAGCGGCTGATCTCATTCGATTCTGAAACTTGATTATCCGCTTGTGCAATAGAGCTCTGCAGAAGTTCATTTACATGAAACATGAACATATGGTTTTCAAGAAAGGAGCAATAAACATTGCTTACTTAGGGTTAAATCTCAGAGGACTAGTATATATTAATTTCTCAAGGTGATTTTCTATAAGGTAGTTATTTCATTTGTTTCTTCTTCCATCAACAAGTTATCACAATGGATGAATGGATTTTTTTGTGTTCTGCACTCCAATTATCCAAAGTCATCTTGGCACAAGAGTGAAGTGAGCCCATAAACCAATGCAATATGTCATCCATATTGTAGTTCATACCGGGGATAAAATGTACAAGTACTTCCAAACGGAAGCAATTATTACAATATCTCGTAGAACAGTGAAAGCAGGTTAATAGCATAAACATAAGACCAAAGTCAAGCAAAGAACAATTAAACTGTCCCTCCATTAAGCTGACTGTCATTAAATTATTAGGTTAAATGGGAGTGCAGACACAGAAAATGCTTGAAAATGTATAATCATAATTAGATCAAGGTCCACCATTGAATCTAGATCCAATTATGATACATACTGCATATGTAAACATTTTTTTGGTTTACACAACAATTTTATTCAAAAAAATTAACATGCAATATAACAGTCATGTCTACTAGGTATTTTATCCAATATATAACTCAGTAGGGGTTTGAGAAACTAATGCATAAAAAAAATATCCAATATATAAATCAGTAGAATTCCCTTGAAATTATGACCAACTTGCCCTTACCTGTGTGAAATATGGTCGAACACTTATTGTCATATTACAATTGATCATATCAGCATTCACATGCTGTTTGCTTTAACAGACCATTTCATAACTTATACCACAGCCATGTCTACTAAGTACTTTTGGTAGGATGGCTCATGGATTTATAAGAGCAACATGGACCAAGACAGATCAGACCAGTTGTTCATATAACTTTTCATAGAAATGGTTCTCGTTTCTATTATTTTCCTTTTCAGTTTGTTAATTGACAAACCCCTCCAGAATGGTCAAACACAGTGCCATCTCATACTGTGATAACCACCACCCTGTATTATTCATGCTAAGCTATGTCTTAGACCTCAAATATAACTATAAAAATGCTGCATTGAGTTAAACACCTTTTTTTCCCGGCGTTTGTCCCTCCACCCCATACCTATACTGCTTGCTACCTTCTCAGGACTTTGTAATAAGTTGGCATTTACAAAGAAGATATTGGTCCAAATTTATGTTTACTTGTACATTATGTACAGACGCTACATGTACGCATTAAGATGTCTTATGTTGGTTTTTCATTTCTCTGTTAAATTAAAAGGGGAAAAAAGGAGAGAATGCAAATGTGATTTGTTTGCCACAGATATTTGGATGCTTAAGGTCAATTCAGATATGCATGTCAAAATTTGGTATGGGAAATAACTAGGATGTCTAGAGTAACAGATGAAAGTAAGAAGAGCTAAACTCAAGTGCAAGAACTTAATAGTCATTATTGCACATCAAGAGTCGGAAAAAAAAATTATATTGTTATGGATGATGGATCAACTAATTGGAAGTCAGTCTTTCAAGCAAAGAATCACCAGATACGAGAAAAGAAACAATGTTACTATTTGAGCAGTTTTCCATACATATGCATCATCTATCAACTGTCCCGGTCCAATTCTTTTAGTGGAACTACGTACCAAGGAGCTCCAGAAACCACGAGGTTTACCAACCACACTGAAACAAAAGAAAGTACTTTTAGTATACAGGTGTATATATATAACATTTTTTTAGAGGGACATATAACAATTATTTCATGGGAAACTAAATAACGGCTTAAAGATGTTCAATAACATGTCATATCCATCTTAGATAATTTTTTTTTGAGAGAAAAGAGGATGTGCATATTAATGCCCTAAAGCAAATTCCTACTTACATATCCATTCGGTTCTGAGATGTTGAATCCTCCCCAGATGATTTTCGATCTTCTTGAATCCTTAGCTGCTCACTACCATCAATATCACCCTAATTGAAAATAAAGATACATCAGGGGAAGAATATGCATAAGATTTTCTATTATATGTCGAAATATCTCATCATGTCAACTTTTTGAAAGAGAAAAGGATATCCATTTGTATTATCAGTAGTCAGTATGAAAAGAAAGTTGTACTAGTTTACGTTTACGTCAAAATTAAAACGAGACATAGAGGGAGTCAAGGCTGCCAAAACTCCAAGAAGCTACAACCTTGAGACCCATTCTATAATAAAGAAAATTGTGTGGTGTACAATGTTCTCGACATAACATCGCTCACTTCAAGTGCAAGAACTTAATAGTCATTATTGCACATCAAGAGTCGGAAAAAAAAATTATATTGTTATGGATGATGGATCAACTAATTGGAAGTCAGTCTTTCAAGCAAAGAATCACCAGATACGAGAAAAGAAACAATGTTACTATTTGAGCAGTTTTCCATACATATGCATCATCTATCAACTGTCCCGGTCCAATTCTTTTAGTGGAACTACGTACCAAGGAGCTCCAGAAACCACGAGGTTTACCAACCACACTGAAACAAAAGAAAGTACTTTTAGTATACAGGTGTATATATATAACATTTTTTTAGAGGGACATATAACAATTATTTCATGGGAAACTAAATAACGGCTTAAAGATGTTCAATAACATGTCATATCCATCTTAGATAATTTTTTTTTGAGAGAAAAGAGGATGTGCATATTAATGCCCTAAAGCAAATTCCTACTTACATATCCATTCGGTTCTGAGATGTTGAATCCTCCCCAGATGATTTTCGATCTTCTTGAATCCTTAGCTGCTCACTACCATCAATATCACCCTAATTGAAAATAAAGATACATCAGGGGAAGAATATGCATAAGATTTTCTATTATATGTCGAAATATCTCATCATGTCAACTTTTTGAAAGAGAAAAGGATATCCATTTGTATTATCAGTAGTCAGTATGAAAAGAAAGTTGTACTAGTTTACGTTTACGTCAAAATTAAAACGAGACATAGAGGGAGGCAAGGCTGCCAAAACTCCAAGAAGCTACAACCTTGAGACCCATTCTATAATAAAGAAAATTGTGTGGTGTACAATGTTCTCGACATAACATCGCTCACCATAAACTGCAACCATATGCCCATAAAAATGACCAGCATAGGACTCGGAGAGTGTGTGCTCCCTCATGCACCACATGCCCTGAATGATCTCCAAAACCCTCCATGGTGGATGTGTAAGTCCATAGGTCCCACCTGTAACCACCTCTCTCTCTCTCTCTCTCTCTCTCTCTCTCTCTCTCTCTCTCTCTCTCGACATGACAGTCAAAAAACAAGTGGGTGACGTTCTCCTCCGCAGCCCCGAATAGGGCATATATGGTGTCAGACTTGGGTGCGCATCTGATCCTGTACAATCTGGTGAGCACCCGACCACGTCACAAGAGCTAGGTAAAAAAGAATAACTAACATGTCTAGCAAGCTAACAAAATGAATGATGATTCCCTATGAACTAAACTTCACTACTGGCAAAGAATGTGAAGAAAGCTGATTCCTAGATGGCTATACCCTCAAATTTCTTTAGGTCCGTCTGGTTGGAGACTCATTAAAGGGAAGGGAATGGAAGAGAATAGAGGTGAAAGAATTAACCTTATTTGGATGACATAACAGGAGAATGAAAGGGAATGTGATAAGCTTATTTAGATGAATATATCCTCTGTATGTGTATTTATATATTTAATTAAACAAGGTTACAACAGGAAACATGTATTAAATATAACTTTCCACTCCTTTACACCCTGTTTCGGGGTTGAAAGAAAAATGGGGTGTTGGAGGGGACTGGAGGTAACATTCCCCTTCATTCACCTCCATCAAAGATAAAACCAGACAAGGTGAAATCATTAACCTCCTTTCTCTTTGATGTAGGAGGTTGCCCTCGAGGGGGTGCCTAAAGAGTCCTTGTTGATAGAAAAGGATAACTGATTCGGCTGATAAAAAAGAGAGTCCAAGTTGTTGGCCCTTCGTCTTAGATTTAATTCTCTCTGGAGTTATTTTTATGCTGCATAATTTGACCGTGTGATTTGTGAGATGAGAGTGAACTCCCTGTTCTTCCTTGCATTGCTTTGTAACTCTAGGGATCACCAGATTTATTCCAACGCTGTGGGTGGTGCTACTCCATCCTTTCCCTATGTCACCCTTCCCCTCCCCCCACACACACTTTTTACCATTCTTTCACCCCCAACCAAACAGACCTGTTGGAGGGGAATGAAACCTCAAATGATGCACAACAGTGCCATCCTCTACAAATAAAACAACACAACTGCACAGTAACCTTTTAAGAATTCTGCACAACAAGCATGATATATTTAAAAAATGATCGAATAAACCAACATAAGATGGAGAAAAATCATACACATTTTAGCCTTCTAGAAAAGAAAGTACATTCCAGCCTGACTGCAAAACCGTTAACCATATTTTCTTTATTACCACAGCAGGCAATGACAAATACCTGTTCTAGCGAAGCTGCCTTTGCCCGAAAAGATGCCTCAAGAAATTCAGCCTCTTTCTTAAGTTTTCTTATTCTCTCGAGTTCAGAACAAGCCGCTCGTAGATTTTCTTTTCCAAGATTTGAATTGGCAAGATGTAGTTCTTGTAGTAAATCCTCTAACCTCTTAAGAGCTTCTTCAACACTTTCAAGTGCCTGAATCAATAACAATACATTTTATAATGAAAAAGTAAAGTCTGATAACATTCTCTGAAAAATGTGGCAAACAAAAATATTAAAGAGTATATATTCCATTATTCTTCATTCACTTTATCATTCCATTTTGGGTTCACGCTTTTTTTCACTTTCCTTTGGTTTTCAAGTGCAGCTGGTGGCTCATTGTTTATGTAACAGCAGAGATAGATGCCACATTAAATTGTGTCTGCTCTTTTTTAGAAGGGAAATTCGAGTAAAATCCACCGATGGTGGGTAGCCATAACCATGGTGTGTAACACAGCTCGAAGGCTGTTTCCTTCATTGTCAGCGGAAATGCCAATTGTCTCTCCTTTTCTACGAACACAAATTTTCTGTTGTACACCAATACTTACTATGTTTTTCATATCTATTAATAAATCATAAGCAATACCTTGTCAAAAGATTCTAGTGCTGCCTCAGATGATAAATTCCCTTCAGATATACCCTGGATTTGATGCCCCATGCCATCTCTTTTCTTCTTGCCACTAGAAACAATACAAATTTTATGGCATATAGGAGAAACATTTGCAATTGAAAAGAAAATACAATATTTATTGTTTTTNAGAAGTTGGATAGTGGATTGATTTGTACACCTTATGTGCCTACTCATAGACAACTTGTTGATGTTCTTACCAAGAGTTTAAGTAACTCAAGTTTTCAAGCTATTGTATCCAAGCTGGGAATGGAGAATACATATTCACCAGCTTGAGGGGGAGTGTGGGAAATCCTCTTTCCAGCTATTTTAGAAAGTTTCCATTTTGGTAATATATGATAATGATTAGAAATAGATGCAGATTGCTAGGTTTCCTATTTCTCTCTAGCTGTCCCATAATTATGGGATTAGATTTCAGCCTTCCAGATTTTAGATTTCCTAATATCTTTGAGGGTACTCATCTTGTATATGAGTTGCTGTATAGACAGAAAATAGTAGAACTCAATAATATATTTTTTCTACAAAAAATTCTCGTACCCTCTTGAAAGGAACCTTGCTGCTTTTATGTGGGAAGGATTCTCAAGCCATGTACTATGTTTGATGAAACTTGTTATCCAGTATAAACAAACATTTAATACTTGTGAGACAACCTCTTCTTCAAGCATTCCTTCCCTACGATCCCTGTTATCAAGTGTTACCTTCAATAAATCACTTTGATAGAAGGGAAGCCACTCCAGCTCTTCGCATACTACCTATGAAATAAATAAAGTAGGAAATTAATGTAAAGATTTTTAGGTCTTTAACCAAGAGGCTCACTTAGAAACTAACCTCCACAAATAGTTGATAAGAACTAATTGATGACAACTGTGGATAATATAGTACACTTCCTCCTATAAGATACCTGAAAAGAGATTAAGCCAGTGAACCTAAAACAATAATTTTGAGGGGATGAAATAAAAGTAGAACAAGCAAAATCAACTACGTGAAGAATCAACAAGAGCATGGAATTCTCAGTTGGTATGACATGAAAGTTATACTACATATCTGCACCTTATGATGCCTTCAATCTGTTCGTTTGACATAGTCAAACCATTTGAAGACAGAAATGATTGTGTGCTCCTGCCCAAGGCAATAAAAAACCCAAATATTGCCAAATCCTTTTCCAACACCTGTACTTAAGGCAAAAGATTCCCTTTAACGTAAATAAATATTAAATAAATAAAACTATCATGCAGAAAGCAAATATATAACCTCAGATCCATCAGTTCGCTAACTATAGGTGCTTATTATCAAAGGTCAAACATGAAGACATTAATTTGAGCATGTTCTAAGGGTAAACAATACACAATATAGAGCGTAATGTATTTTTAGTAGGATCATTCAGCTTATATGTAAACATTCGTGTCTAAGCTCTTTATGTCCTAGTTTTGGAGATCCACTCTATATCCAAACTCTAACTTTTGGGGGGGAATCTAACAAATTCTAGAAATTTAGTTGTTAAGGTTATGCCATTAGAAATATTCTGTAAGACACATGGTCATATAGCAATATAGAAATAGTTTTGAAGACATCAGGATGACTATTATCATTGGTTTGTCATCATTTTCACTCCAAGAAAAAATATAGAAACCATAAGAAATGATAGTTACTCGCTGTGGAATAAGTCACACAACTAAGAAAGGTACCAGAGGAATGTTCAAACCTTGTGCGATCAAGGAGACTTGAGAAACAAGTGGGAGAAAGAGCAATATCTGCAAGGAGTTTTAAGTGACTAACCTCTATACTTTCACATGTCGTCAATCTTGACCAGATCTTTTCCCTGTCAATAGCTTGTTGCAACTTTCTTTGGATAAGACCGACCCAAAATGCAATCTCTTCACTTTCAGATTTTCCTGGGGCAGTTCGAGGACCAAAATGAAGAAGAAATTCTCGATGCATGCCAATGTCCTTCATGGAACCGTATGCTTTATTTATGGGCATAAAGCTAAGAAGCATATCCATCAGTCTACCAGTAATATCCGGAACTATGGCCATGAACTGTGAGCAAGACACTTTTGCTGCTCCAAGCTTCATGATTGCCGCAAGGCTACTTAAAGCAAGCATAATAAATGCAAGATCACCTGAAGTTCCTGGAGTTAAGAATTCTTCATTCCAGCGTTTACTGATAGGAAAAAGTAGTTTCAACTCATCATCAGAAAACCTAGCATGTACATATACTAAATCCAATTTCTAAATGCAAATGAACATACATAATTGTTGCAGAAGGGAAGCGGAGGTCCTTCTCAAACAGATTGACAAATGTTGTAACAACCATTGGATGTTGATGAGACCAAAACCATTCACTAGTGAGAGTGTTCTTGTTGGAGAGTTGATCTCGGATTGTACTTTCTAATGGAGCAGAAAGCCGTAATAAACTGTAAACAAGTAATAAGTTAACGTCAGATAAAGGAAAAACTAGAAAAACGACAAGAGAAATATCAAGTAGAAGAATATATACCAGAGACAAGCCTCTGAAAGCTGAAACAGAAGATATAAAATAGCAACATTTCTAGCCAAATCCGACGGATATGGCAAGTACCAATAAATCTAGTACAAAACTAGAGATCAACCAACATTGCACAGGACATGCATAGTACTCTCAGGAGTAGCTCTCCTTGTGTATCTCTGGTATATGGCATAAAAATGGCCTTATTTTTATTTTACTTTATCAGACCCATCTTGGTGGGAACAAAGATAATCAAAAGCAATAGTACAAAAATGTCAAGTTAATATCAGTTCATGTGATATAGAAACACTAAGACCCAAATGTTTCAAAGAACGTTTAAGACATCACCTTAAAGAAACAATGCAATCCTAACATACTTGATTGCAGCGCAATGAACATTCAAGGTTTAGATAACCGATGCACCAGAGAAGCTACAATTTATTTACCAAGGAAAGGATAACTATGAGACTCCATCTTCTTTTGCTAACAGTTACAACTAAATATTGTATATATTGTTTCGCTCTCGTATACTTTCAACAATCAAATCATACTATGGCAATTTGAACAGATAAACATTTTTTCTCCTTTTCTATATATAAAATTGAAAAAAGATTACAGCTGTCATCTAAAGAAATATAAGAAACTAGACCTGTGGAAGGACACTACCCAAACATAGAAAAATATGCTACACTCGTTAGTGGCCTAAAATTAACCAGAGAACAAATAGAGAGCAAAGCATTTAAAGTATCTCAAACATGAATATCAAGATCGATAACCTTCTTTGCACAGAAACATTTACACCTCTGTCACTGCCATCTCCCCTTGAAGAAATTTCAATAATTGCTTGTAGTAATGAATAGACAGCAGCCTGAAAGAAGAACTTTGTCAAATTCATGGCATTTACACATATTGTTGCTGTATTGGAGAACAAGGCAAAAGACGCTAGTCATGATTTGAAGTAGAGGTATAATATTTAGTGTCAAAGAACATTAAAGTTACAATTCTTTATTCACTTCTGCACAGAATTATAACCAGAGAGGAAACGCTTTATCATTACAAGCCTAGAGAACAGAAACAAGCAATTGAAACCATTCGCATAGCTGAACTTCAAGAAGTTTAAATGAAAGCATCATGAAGTAAAAGAAGCTGCTGGCAGTGACAAGTTCTGGAGAAATTGGGCTGACCTTCAATAAGTTGTATTGCGAACTTAATCCACTTTTATATCAGACTATCAGTCATTACAATCAGTAAAGTTAGCAAAAGTCAGAACATGTAATGATATACAAGATAAAGGAGCTTTGTTTTGTACTACTCTATGCTTGGGCTTTCTCCAACTCCACACCAATGTCCAACTCACAAGATCAATCTCCACCAAAATAGACCAGGCTGAATTAGCATTCATCCAATGCCCCATCCCTCAATCCTCATTATGTAGTTCTTTACTTTTGTAACAATTGTAATGATGTGAATCAAGATTTATCACAGGGAGAACTTTTTATTGTATTACCATCAGGCCAGTCATGCTAACATGTTAAGGGAGTCAGTCTGTGGAACTGCTAATGACCCTTAAAATCTTGGTGAGCAGCCACAGGACTCATTTCAGAACAACCAATTCTAACAGCATCTTATGTATTTCACCATATTCCCTTGACATATGTTCAACTTCATTCTTTGACACACATGTTTGCATAATATATGACAAAATTATCATCTTAATGAATAAAGCAGCAAAATAATAATATGAGCATCAGCATACTCCAACACAGTCAAAATGTAGGCATCAGATAAATGTCCAAATACATCAATTATAGATTAAGTGGATAGAACAAATTTTAGGAGTTGCATTGGGTTTCTGATTGTCCTTCTTTCCCATTCCCGTGTGCAACACCCCCACTAAAATTAAAAAAGTTAGATTCCACATCTCACAACACTTTGAACCAAATAATGTGACAGTCAAAGAGCAATAGAAGTATCTGCAGATCATAAAAGCCGAATTTTGATAACCCTAATTATCATATAATCACGCATATGTTTTGACTACGTGGAGGAATCTGCAAATTCTAAAATGATAATATTTTACTCATGTTTCGGAGTCGCTCGCACAGGCAGACTACCTGATAGGACAAAGTTTTAATCCAGGCGTCGTTGTCCACTCCAAGCCAATTCTTGGAGAACCACGAGCCCCTCGACGACGATGATACGTGCTCTTGAATCGCCAGCTCAAGCGCCCTTGCGGCGTCATGTATGACTTGCACAAGATCCTCTCCACCAAGGGACTCGTCCAACTTGGCCCTCGTCTCCTCCACTTCTCTGCCGCCGGTTGTCTCTGCCGCGATCGAAGGCATCCCATTCACCGCGACCCCGTCGTCCTTGGAAGCTCGCAACCGATGCGGCCGCAGCACCCTCCTCCCTCCAGAGAAGCAGAGCAGCCGACACCTCTCTCACAGGCAGACTACCTGATAGGACAAAGTTTTAATCCAGGCGTCGTTGTCCACTCCAAGCCAATTCTTGGAGAACCACGAACCCCTCGACGACGATGATACGTGCTCTTGAATCGCCAGCTCAAGCGCCCTTGCGGCGTCATGTATGACTTGCACAAGATCCTCTCCACCAAGGGACTCGTCCAACTTGGCCCTCGTCTCCTCCACTTCTCTGCCGCCGGTTGTCTCTGCCGCGATCGAAGGCATCCCATTCACCGCGACCCCGTCGTCCTTGGAAGCTCGCAACCGATGCGGCCGCAGCACCCTCCTCCCTCCAGAGAAGCAGAGCAGCCGACACCTCTCGTCGCGCGCCCCGGACGACGATGGGGCGTGCTCCCGACGGAAGAGCCCGCTCTTGGAAACCCGACCAGAAGGTACCGCCGCGCTCTTGGCCTTACGGACGAAATTAGCATCGACGGCTTTGTGTGCAGCGCAGATGTTTGTCGAACTGCCCAAGAGAGAAAGAGGAGTCGTAATTCCCACTCATCAGACAAAATTAAGGGGGAGGAAGAGGATACCTGACAGCCGTCATCGGCCGCAGCCGGGCAAAGAGCACCGGAGGCGTTGGCGGCGGCGGCGGCGCGGGAGGAGGTGATGCTTCAGATGAAGAAGCGGAGATGGATGGGTGGGAGGTTGGTGGTGTTACTAGTAGTGGTAAAGTAATGTTGCGCTTTTGCTCTTCTTCTTTCTTTATTTTGCTTGGTCGTTGTTTTTGTAGTTTCTGGCTGAGGGCGAGACAAGTCGTTCGTTCTGGTAGGGAAAGAAGGAGGAAAGGATGATGGATGAGGCTGTCCAGGCTTCCATCTTTTTCTTTTGTTTTTGTTATGTTATGTGCATGTTAACATTTTATACACGCCACAGTAAAACCACGGATGACTTCTCTTTAAGGAGGTCCCAAATTTTCCAAACCCAGTTTCACCTATTATAGTCAGGCGCGTGCACGCGCGCACACACGATGCGAGACGATATCAAATTAGTCGGATTCGATGGTGGATCGAAACTTCAATCTATGATCAGTGGGCATAATTATTAGTGTCGTATAGATTGAAAAATCAGTGCTACTTTCCGAATACTGGAGTGGCAAAAAAAAGTAAAAAGTTACATTATTATTATCTTAATAAAAATTAAAAACTCGGTGAGATTAACTTTTATGTTATATAGAAGTGTATTCATTTATATGAAGATGAATGGAGGGGAAGAGAAATTAGAAGAAGGAAATTGAAGGGAATAGAGGTGAAACAATTAATCTTGTTTGGATAATATAATTAAAGGAAAGAGAAGAAATTTATAATTTTTGTTGGACGAATATATTCTAATGTATATGTTTATAAATTTGAATTACATATGGATAAAATTGAAAATGCAGTTTAAATATTCTTTTCCCTTCTTTTCACTCTAATTTGAAGTTGAAGGAAAAATAGACATTTGTAGGGGAATTGAGGAGGCATTCTCCTTCATTTCCCTCGATTAAAACACAACTTCTTTATCCTTCTTTTACCTCTAACCAAACATGCCCTTAATTTATTTAATTAAAAAAAAACAAAACTCTTATGAATTATTATATTATCATTATTTAAGGCGCATTTCCATTTGTATTGGTTGTCACCTCCTTATCTATCATTGCGTTTTTATTTGAAACACTCGTTCTGCTTTTAGTAAAGATTAAAGTCCAAGTTTTTTGGCAAGGAGATTAAATGATCAGTCAAATTTTCGGGAAAGTGTAGTAATTATGAATAATAAAATCATAACGTTTGAACTTAAAATTTTAATAAATCAGATTTCACTAGATTTTCTAGAAAATAACAACAAAAAAACGTGTTCAACCGCGAAACTACAATTAACCACAAAGTTGTATATTGTTTGTCGAACGTAAAATTTTGAGAAATCAAAAGGAGGGCAACAGAATCTAAGATGACAAATAGTAGCAGTCACAGGCAGATGTTTGAGTCGAATTTGGCAACTTCGATATTTGTGTATCTATGTTAGTCGAGGATCCCTCCGATATTAAACATGGATATGCTTGTGGTGCCAATACATGAGAAGAAGATGTTTCAGTTACAATTGTCGGTAGGTTTTGGGTGTATTGACGTATAATCAGACTGAGCTTCTTCAATTTTTTGTTTATGTTGAGATGATTATCAAAGTTCAAGATGAGCTTAGGGTTTGGATTAAGAATTTTGATGGAATAGGTTAGATTAAATTCATGTTTGAATATTATTTATTAAAAAAATAAATAGAATGAAATGATGGTTTAAAGTTCATCAAATAACTTAAATTTCAACTCATCAATTTAGTGATATTTGATGAGTTATAAATTATTATTCTCATTTTATCATAACTCCTATTTTGTAATTTTATATCAAACGTGCGGGTAAAATATATTTTTATATCAATTAATTCTTTGAACCAATATTGTCAGAACCGAATCGGACGTCGGATCAATTAAATTGGATGGTCAAACCGAATACAATTAAAAATATTAAATTAAAATATAATTTAGACGAAGAATCACAAATAATATGATTAAATATGAAAAAATAAATTTACTTTCAAATTATATTATTTATGATCAATTAACATTTTATTTGATATGAAATATATTAATAAAAATGTATCTTAAATCATTATCTATTCAAATACAAATGTTAATTACATATTTTTTTTATAATTAAAAAGAAACAGAAAAAACCAAACCAAGTTTAAAAGACCTAAAGTTACAATTTTTTCATAGCTCAAATATTTTCAAAGCCCCCACTTCTCTATTCTTTTCCAGAGCCCACTCTCCCAAACTCAATTTTCTTCTTTTTTTTTGTAATATCCAATTGAACCGGCCTCACTAAAATTAACCAGTTCGAGCGGTTCAATCTTTATTCTTCCAGTTTTTTATCGGTTCCATCCGGCCCAACGTATTATCCGATTTTTCTATCGAACCAAAACCGAACTAAGCCCGGTCGAACTGATCCATCCGATTCGGTCCAAACAACATACATCAAATCTCATGTTTTAATTTTTTTATCCAAACAACATATGATTTAGTTTAATCTATCATACTCATTCAATTTAACCCATCATTTACTTCTCTCTTCTACCTCACCCCTTCATTAATAAATATCTAAACAAAGCCGTAGTAAAGTTGGGAAATGAAAAATGCATAGAAAAGCCTCTGAGAGTATGTGTTCACTTGGAGAATGACAAATGAACAGTGGAAATGACGAGTCATATAAACAGAATAGACAAACTCCGGAGCAAAAGGATGAGAGCTTAAGAAGAGTTTCAAAATTAGTATTTATGTACATTTGAAAATTACAGACATGCATAACAAATAAGTTAGAAAGTGAATTTGCAAAACTTGGAATTCTTTCCCCCGGAGCCTGATCATTTGATAGACACCATTAATTCAGACTCCTCTTTCTGAAAGCCTCCCTTGCATGGACAACTTCTTGGATTCAAACGATGAAGCAGGAGAAAAACTGAAGGAATTGTTGATGAACGAGCCTTTTTCATCGGTGAATGTTGATGAGTAAGAAATGAACCTGAATTCTTCACCATCTTGAAGAAACAGCTATGATGGTCGGAGGAAGAAAAGTCCCATCCAAGAGATCAGAAGCCACATCAAAACCATTTTCCTCGAACCCGCGACTGATGGAGCTTCAGAGAAACTAAATTTATGGAACTGATCACTGCAACAGGAGCAACATGAAATGAAAAATCAGTTTGTCATGAGCATCGATAAGGTATACCATGTTTCCCTGTTCTACTTTAACCATTTTTGTAAGTTGAAACATACTCCATTTTTATTATCTCATATCCATCAATTTATTGACATAGCTTGCTAATCTATGTTATTGTTCGTTACTCCTTTTGCATTCTAAATATTCTAGAAACCTTTTCTTCAAGCCTAATTCTTATTAATCTTAACATTTAAGATGAAAATGGAATGTGAATTTATGTGAAATGACCATCTCAACATAATGGTCAATATAAACATACCACATCAAATTAATGAATAGTTTGCTAGACAGAAGATAATTTTATTACAGAGTATAAGGTTGGAAACGGATAGTTTGCTTCAGAAAGTTCAGGCAAGATTGAAAGAAGCAGCATGAATCAGAATTCTATCCATACTTTATCTATATATAATAAAAGGACAAAAACAAAGTTGGATAGAAGGGAAACTTACTTTTGCAAGCTTGAGAGGGCACCACAAAAGATGGTGTTATCGGGCAAAGGAAGTTCAGTCTGGTTGTTAATCTCCGGATTAACCACACTAATATATAGTTCCTGGCCCATGTACCATGTATTGATATTCTCTGTGCGTAAGTTCCATATTCCCACATTATCAAGGTAAACCAGGATAGCTGTCCATGCTCCAGGATATACCTGAGAAAAGCAATCGAAAGTAAGCTGGTAGATAATTATACTAGGTTACGCATGAACAAATTCGCAGATGTCAACTTGATAAAAAAATGTTTCTAATGTAGCTTGAACAAAAGCATTGCATACCAAAATAGTTTTGTTTTCTCTCCTTGTAGTTTTTGTCTCGATAGATATTATTAAAGACACTAGCTGATTGGTTGGTTCTCTTTATCCTTGTTAACTGTGCCAATAAGAAGAGCAGTGATCCATCAACTCTACCTTTGGGAGAGGCCACAACAAAATTCTCACTGGAGAAGTTATATATTGTTTCTAGGGATCACTCAATATACTAGATGAGATGACAGTACTCGGAACTAAGAACATAAGGTCTAGCATGACTTATGTTGATGAAAAGCAGTCTTTGGAGTTCAAGCCTGAAGCTGCCCTCCCACAAAAAAAAAATCTTTTGAAGCCCGCGAAAGAGACAATATCTTTGGGCATCATCAACCACCAAAACAAGGTGTATTTCTGCATGAAAACTTTCATATTCGTAGTTTCTCTATGGAGCGTCTCTCCCAACTTTTTTTGGGTAGCATATATCTCCCAACTTTTATAAGCTGGTCCAATGAAAATAGTGGTACTTCTATAGATCCTGATTATCCAGCACTTGCATATTTTCTGCTCATTCTTATAACATAGGATCAAGAAAAGGTATGGAAATACCTCATGAATCTCATATATCCAAGTATGATAATCCTTTCCTTGTCACTAATTTCATAAGGAACAAGCAAGAATGTGTTAGGATCCTGGATCTTATTTACGTTATTTAGGATTCCTAGTTAATTAGGGAGTACTTTCCTTTTATTTCTTTTAGTGTTTGACTTGGATTATGACTGTTATGAGGTTTACCTTATAAATATCGACCCTTGGAACATCTTTTAATCACGCTATAAGAATTATTGTTTCATTGATAACTCGTTTGGAGCAATTATCTTGGAGACTTACCCTCTCAAAATGGTTTATTAGAGGTTTGACTCCCTCGAAGTGGTCTATTGAAGATTTGATCCTCTCGAAGTGATCGAATTAAGATTATAATTGGACGAGAATAATAGAATGGTAGAATGAAAACAGTAAAGAACAAAAGGTTGGATAAAAGGGAAATTAAGTAGTTTATTTATGGAGCACTAAAGAACAAAAAAGTGCAAAGTGCCACTTTGTACCTGTGTTGTGCTACGAGCTACTCCATCCCACTTGTTGTAGGTGCCTCTACTATTTTCTGTCCAAGTTCCAAAGTCCATCCTGAACTCAAATTAAGAAGACACAACAAATTTAAATGCTAAATAGAAGAAGAAAATTCCAAAACACAGACAGGTGGATAAGTAAATAAAATACCCAACGACAAAGAACGCATAACCGTTCATGTGATAGCTTTGAACTGTAGTGCCATTATTCTGGAAAATGATCTCCATGAAACCTTTATAAGTTCCATTAATCAGAGATGTATCAAGTTTTGCAGGTCTATTCATCAATCTATTTGGAAAATCAAGCTTATAGACCCCTGCCACATTAAACTGTTGTGCGAGCTTAAGGGGCGTTGAAGGGTTAATGTAAGAAATGCCGTTCAAAGTAGTACGCAGCTGCCCATTTATTAATATAGGGGATTGGCTAACTAGCACATACACATCAGTCACAGTTCTATTTGGAAAATCAAGCTTATAGACCCCTGCCACATTAAACTGTTGTGCGAGCTTAAGGGGCGTTGAAGGGTTAATGTAAGAAATGCCGTTCAAAGTAGTACGCAGCTGCCCATTTATTAATATAGGGGATTGGCTAACTAGCACATACACATCAGTCACAGTAATCTGACCATATCGAAAAGATCCTTGCGGATTAGGTCGAGCAGCACCAGCAGAGACATTCCACCTGAATTGGGTATCAAAATAACGAAACAAGAGCGAGTGAGAAAACATGGAGACAAGAAAGTTACTGGATAGATTGATCTTCAGGCAAAAGGTTTGGAGACATAAAAGAATAGGTTTTTACAAATGTGAAGATACTGACATATAACTTGTATTTACACAAATATATACATAATATTTGAGATGAAAAGTATAGAGTTGCATCTTAGAGCTTGATACCTGATGGACCTAGCTTGATTCATAGACAAGTACGTATCACTCTCATCTGGACCATCAGGAAGTGGGCCAGAAGCTGCACCTTGAGAATTAGAATAGTGTAATACAGCCACTCCAGTCAGTTTATGTCTCACACTTTCATTCACAAATCGAGCACTTGCCACTATATAATAGTCACTGGCTGCATTTTGATCCATTGTGATCAAGAATGAATATGATTGCCCAACATGGATATCCATGTCTGTATAATTCTGTTGAACTGTATATGACCCTTCTGTCTCTACCAGAAGCATGTTATGATTTTGAATTCTGAAATTTAAGCTAGTTGAGAATCCCACATTGTGCACCCGTATCCGATATGTTTTTCCTGTCATAATGAAAGACTCGAATAGGTTTGTGGCATCCCGGCATTAGAAATACTTTTTTAACGGAAATGATGAATTGATGACTACGAAGTTGTGGTCATCCAACAGTAGAAACACTTAAAACAGCAACTTAGTTGTGGTGAACTTTCCCCAATAAGCAATGATTGACAAAGGATTCTATATTCACAATTTCACATATAATAGGAGTAGGTAATGTGGCTCTGCATTTCAGAAAACAATATAGATGCAAAGTATATGAGTCAATAGATGTTTATCAGTGTTTCATTTGGCACTCGTTTCTAGTGATACGAAACCATACACTCACATTATGTCGTAACCAACCTTTCCGCATTTTAAGTTGTAGCATAGAAGTCCATCCCTTAAGTATCCTCTTCCTGATTCCTTCAAGACTACAATGTAACTTTTGAATTTCTTTAAGGGGCAACTTTTGAGTTATAACATAGAAGTTTACCGTTCCTCCTTTGTATCTTTTTTGCCTAGCGTTATACATGTACATCGCACGGTTCAGCTACACACACACACACACACATGGATGGCCAGTCTTTGCTAGTCGTCTCTTTACCCCTCAAAAAATTATTGATGAGCGAATATGGCATGGAAATTTTTTTTTTTCTTTTGTTTACTAGAAAACAAAGATGAATAATAAATGAAATAAGCAATTGCTCACCTGGCTCAACATTTACTATTTGATAAATGATGCCATTAGGAACAACTGATTTATCATAGGGGTAGGGTCCAAATCCATTGATAAGAACACCATCTGGAATACCGAGATCATTTCCTTTTTCAATCATATTCCTGAGATCCTGTACCATTTATTTTAATAGATGTTGAAACACGCCAAGAAAACATCAAACATGAGTAAATTTTAGATAGGAAGCAGTTCTGACCCTGAAGTCCTGATTATACCAGTCACTGATGAAAATTGTGATATCTCCATCCGGCATCGCAAAGGGCAATGGTATCACATCTCTGTTGTTTATGATTATTCCACCATAACCTCCACCGGCCTTCTGAAAATTGATTGATGGGAAATAAAAGAAACTTCCTATCTGATCTTTCACCTGAAACTCGTAAGTCCAGTTCCAACCAGAAGGAATGGGGCAGGTCGTGCCCAGTACACCATCCTGCCAGGAGTTCTTTCTCTGCTGCAACCCATTCCTGCAACAAATTGGCGTTATCGCATAACTATCTTCTTTTGACCATGACAATAACCGAATACAAGAAGCGAAAATAGAATCCACACCATGTCAACAGAAATGGCTCGTCCAAATTGTTCCGGATATTTACAACAACATTCCAATTTGTCGTCACATTCAAAATTGGTCCTGGGAATTGCCCATTGATCCCAATAACCTGCGAAAATAGCATAGAGGAGTGGCATCAAGTTCTTGCGTCAAGATGATGAAGCAAAGAAATCTGCTCACAGTTTCAGCTAAAAGCATGTCATGAGGATGCAACAGATACCATGTTTCCTCTACGATAAGAACTGAACCTCAAACCTTTTAAGCACAGGTGAGGTTGATCCCATTGCCTTAAAACGCTCTTTTAGCAGTAATATTATTCTCATTACAAAAAGTACCGCCTAACGGGGAACAAGAGCGTGGCGCAGTGGTTCAGCCTCTTGACTTGAATACTAAGAGGTCTCGAGTTCAAATTTCGACTTATGTACCCCTTTATTTTCAATATTTCGTGTCCTTCTACCAGGCCATGGGCATCTCTTTGTAATCAGAAAAAAAAGTATTGTCAAACAAGCAAAGGAAAGGAAAATTGAGCTGCAAACAGTTCCATGACAAATCAATGTGGATATCAGATATGTAGCAATCCTCTGTCTGAACACCTCATAGCAATGCCTCAGAATTCACATATCCAGATAAGTAACAACCGACTGAAGCAAGCAAGAACACCTCCTAACTCACTCCCCCAAGAAGAAGCAAAAAAAAACTAGAGGTTCCTGACCTGCTGCCTGACGCCGAGAGGGGAAGCATGGATGTAAGAGACATCCCAGTCGTAGTAGACGTAGGGGTCACCTGCGGAAGCCGGCGCCGCAAACAGCAGCGGGGAAAGCAACAGGGCCAGTTGGAGCATCCAAAGGCGCGAGCTTGCGCGAGAAAAAGCGAGGGGAAGCATTTGGATCTGTATATATATTACTGCCGCTATCAGCCTCAGCTTCAGTGCAGTGTTCTTTTGGGAGTGTGGTGGTGGTGGTGGTGGTGGTGTCTGACAACTTAGCAGCAGGAGGCAGTGGAAGAGGAAAGTGGTAAAGAAGGAAAAGGGAAGGGAGAAAACAAGAAGGCTGCTTCGGACAAGATGGTCAGAGTTGGGGGCAGTACTATTTTTAACAGCTAGTTTTATTTTTTTTAAAATAAATAACAGTTGGACACAAAAAAAATTGCTAGATCTTCATTTGAATTCTGTCGGATGTGAACTCTGTTTGCTTTTAAGTGTACATCTTTGGGATTTGTCACCCACTTACTCATCAATCACATAATTATTGCTGCCGGGACTGGTTATGTCCTTTGACATTTCATTTTTAACATATAAATGAGTTTAATGATGTTAAGATCGAAATCCTATTTAAAATTATAAAATTAATGATCAAATAAGAATCATGAAATTTTATTAGATATCTTACAAAAATTGTAAAGATTCTATAAATAAAATTATAAGATTGATAGAGGTTTAAATATAAAAAAATTGTAAGATAAATAAAAATATCGAAATCTTGATAATTTTGAATGAATATATAATCTTTTATCTGGACAATGAAATAATTAATTAATTATTTTCATAGATTTACTTAAGTTTTTTTTTCTTTGTCATAAATTCCAAATTTCACAGAATAAGAGCAATTTATTTAAACCAAAATTAAAATACAAATTCAAATGAAAAAATATTACTTGAACCAAACTTAAAATTTTATGTAAATGAAAAGAAAATTCAAACTCAATTTTATTTGGAACAGAGTATTCCGTAACCATTGTTATATATAGTTTGACATCACGTGCCCTTTTATTCATTTCCAGATGGAATTTATTGGCACGTGGGTCGGTGCCTGCAGATGTAAAAATTTCTTCTCAAACTACATATATTACAGCCTTAATCATTTTTTGATACCACTTAGTACCCAAAAAAATTTTAAAATGCAATAGCAACAATTTTAAAACAATAAAGTTTGTCGTGTTAAACATATATGCCTCTTTCTTCAAGTTGTATCAGGGGAATGTCGGTACATGTAACATTTGCCAATTGATTCTGTCAATAAATTTGAACTTTGCCAAAACTTGCTCTTTTGATCATTGCAGATCATCGAGAACAAGATCCACAATGAAAGAATACAAATTGTGTATTCACAGGGTGCAATTCAACCAATCAAATAGTACAAGCTCATTAGTAACATCATCATCATTGACCTTCCCAGCCGCAATCTGCTTCCAAAGGATAGAACGTGTGCATCAACACTGTAGAGAGCTCCGGTTTTGTCATCCTTGATTTTGATGCTTGAGGAGCCTGAAATAGACACAATATAGGCAAAAGTTAACAACATGGTTGCAGGCTTGCAGCAGGAACACCTGAACCTAAATATTAGCTTGTACTGAGCTGTTTGTTTCCTTTCCTACATGTTTTGAACCCAGATCAACCCGGTTGACCTGCTGAACCGCAAATAATTGATGTTTGTCATCCATGTGATGATGAACTGATTACCAAGAGAATTTCCACTTTCCACATAGGTGATACCAAAAAACTACTGGGTTATCCCTGGTTGAGAAAATTGCGAGAAATTCTCGAAAAAGGAAATAACCATCTTAGTCTTTCCTTTCGATGCAAGGTAAGTCGCAACAAACGTTTTTCAACTTTGTGAACATCAAAAGTTGAGTTGCAGAAAGAAGAAACATTGTTCTGAGACAATGGAGGAATTCGAAATTTAGGAAAGACAGAATGATTGATCTTAGAAGTAGACATTGTATTACCACTATTATATCAATGCTTGTTCAAATTGATCATACATAATTTAACAATTGGATGGCACCTTATATCAGTGATTTTTCAAATTTATCATATAAGTTTTATCCTTGAATTAGGAATAGTTGTCCCAAGAGATAAAAATGTGAATCCTGTCATGAAATTGTTTATCCCTATTTGTATTCTCATCTCGGGGATAACATTTTTAATGGCAAATTCACCTATGCAGTTCTTAGGGATAAAATTTTAATGGAGGATAAAGACTTTATCCCCCAAGAAAACACTATCTAAAGGGAAACATATGGGTAAAGACAAAATTTACAATTGAACAAGATGCGTGATAGAAGACAACGAATGGTGCAAAGTATATGAGCACTAACAAATGGATAGAATTGCAGTTAAGGTACATGACCATAAATAAAAGATGTAATACGCATGGAACTTATTGTTGACGAATGACGGGAAGTATCCAAGAACTAACGAGCCTTTTGAAATGCAGTCATGGTGTCCCATGACCATAAATAAGAGATTTAATAAACAGTACTGATCTATTACAAGAAGCCGTAACATATATATACTATAATAGAAAATAAACTGAAAGGATTATGATAGAAAGATTTATACCACAAATTAAACAAGTTTTACACAAAATACTCGAAAGTTCACGAAGGAAAGCACTTCAAATCATTGAAAGTAACTGGAATTGTAAAGAACAAATGAAACTAGCAAGAAAAAAAAAGAGTGGCATGTTGTATTTCTTACAGTTGTAATAATCTGTCCAACCAAGAACCTGATTTTCGAGATCATAAACAACTAACTTGTTTGATAAGGCTAAATCTGCAAAATAGTATTAAGAATCTCAGTTCAAGCATGAGCTAAAGACATAAAGCCCAAAAGAAAAAGTTAACAATATTACAGGATTTGCAAGAGAAGCCAATAAGATTGGACCTGTACTTGGTTTATAATGTCAAGAATAAACAAATTGATGATCCAGGAAAATGTGTTTTTGGTTACACATGAAGGTTACATGGAAGAAGAATGTTAGAAAGTGAGTTCTTTTCTGAAAGAAAAAGGATTTCTATGGAGAAAGTGATTTAAAAATTTAAACTGTTGTTTCTATATAACATCAACTTTATTCTTTCTTCCATGCACAGGATAGAATCAACCATATCAAAATGGTTAGACAATGATCTACAGGATAAATCTAGGAATAAAAGTTACACCTGGTTGGCAAGGATCTGGATAATGTACATTTCAGTCTTTATCCTGTCTTATTAAGTGGTCAAGTTTACATTGTGCTGTTTGATTTTTCCACCCCGTCTAGGGTCTCCAAATAAACATAGAAACCATACAATTGGTTTGACATATTTAAAAATTATTCAAAAATTCTGGTCTGTCACACTAGTAGCAAAAAACTTTGGTTCTTATGGTGCCGAGCCTTAGAGGATTGTTCACGTCAAGACAGAATACAAGCACGTGTCAATGCTCCCAAGGGATAAGGACTTTGGTGTCAATATGTAATGTGTTACAACAACAAGGATTTCTGTGTTCTTAGATTTTCTCTGATAACCTTGAATCAAAACTTAATATCAGAAAATATTATAGATTTCCGATATATCAAAAAGATTAGAATTCCAAGTGCAATTTCTATAACATCAGGAATGCAGGAGCAATATTCCCATAAGTAATGACTCTTGACCAAGGAAAGATAAAAATGCAGGTCTAGCAACTTACCACCCAAGAGAAGCATATCTTTCCCATCTTTTGATTGCACTCCACCATTTTGCCAGCCAACACAAAATTCATTGTCCTGTTAAGATTTTAGTAGAAATAACATATCAGAAACAACTTTCTTTCTAAAAAAAAAAGAAAATTTAACAACTATGAATAAAGATAAAGAAATTGTTGTCTTTGAAAAGAAACATATTGGTCCAAGTAAATATCCAGCTTGAAGTAAGAAATCCAATCACTAAATGAAAATCGTCGTCTTAAAACGTATTAATTTCATTTGAGATAAAATGTGTCTCATTGAATGAACTACATTTTATCAAACAATAGAGTGAACAATCAATCTCCTTCAGATTATTCAGTTCCGAAAATAGGAAGCAACCGAACACTCTATTGAATTACACTCTATGGGCATCCAGATTGTGCATAAAGAAACCTCTTCGGAAAAAGGTCACATGTATATGAAACAAAGATACTGGAAGACAGAGAAAAGGAAGAAAAACTATTATCTTTTTAAGAAATATTTACATTAATAAGAAGCCAGAAAGAATGCTACAGTACTACCATCTAAAGTGAAGAATTAGATTGTCGACCATCATCAAAACATCAAAAAGGGATTAGAGAGTTTGGTCACCTGATTCTCAAAAAAGTAATCATGAGGATATACAGTCAGCAAAAGTGAGTCCTCAAAATGGAAGACTACATCTGGAAATCCATCATCTACTCTGCAATAATAAATGCAAATCAAACTATCAAAAATCAACCATAAGCAAATATAGGTCATCTATATGCCAGTATAGAGATCATATAACTTGATGAAGTTAAACAAACATATAAAACAAGGACCCAAAAGGCTTTTCAGGAAAGATCTTTGAAACCAGATGTCTTCTTATATATGAATAAGAACATAAATTTGTATTTGATAAAACCTGAGAACATCACTTGTTCTGTATAATGAAAACATATAATTGTTTCCAGCTCCAGCCTTCAAAAGACTGAAGATAAAATTTAAGGATTCAAGAACCAACAACACATGCAATGAATGAAATGTGTATGCATATTACACATAGTTGGAATGATCTATATGTCGATTAAACGAATGTATTATCTCTTGTACCAAAAACATGGTATCTCTCAACATACACAAAAACTATGCACGTATGGCATAGCATTCTTAAAGTGAAAAATTTACAAAAGTTCATACTTCTCTGAAGTCATGTCAAAATATCCTTACTTGGGTTGCAGCTGAAAAGTCAAATTCAAGAACTTCAAGTCTAGTTTCTAATACAAATAATAATTGTTTCCTCTCACTTCTAAAAATTAAAAAATGAACAGAAGAAATAGAACATCCAGAAGTTTGATATGAACAATTCCAGTTTAAGGTCAATATCACATGATGAGGCCTTTAAAAAGAAAGCCCCTACAACTAACATCAAAGCATTTGTGTTGCGGTTCCATTTTACCAATAAAGTACACTTACATTTAGTGCATAATCTGAATCAGTGGATCTCATAGATCCAAAAAAAATTAGATAGGACACTTTTTTAGATCCTTGAGATGTAAAGGCCAGGATTTTGCACTACGTGGTGCATTACACATTCCTTGCCCTCTTAATTTATAGGCATTTGTGTCTTCCTGAAACATTTAGCCTCAAAAAGACTTGCAAGTTTGTGACAGTATTGATCAAAAAGCAAGAAACCCATATTGATATCAAATTGGAGCAGGATTGAGGACCATCAAGTTGCCCGCTAGTTATATCCTAATTATTCATAAGAACCATTTGCTGGATTCTTCCTACTGCTTATGTTTAACATCCATCATACTCATCTGTCTTAGATTATTACCACATTCAACCATGATGTGGTTAATCTACATAGAATAATCATACTAAAATGAGTATCTCGGACTGGGTGCATCTAGATGAATGGTCCTAACTTATGGTGCATAATTAACTAATATAAGTTAATTATTTTTTAGAGGATGTAATTATTTGAAAATTTAAATATATTTTTTTGTACAACACGGGACAGATTGGTAGGATGAGCATAGTGTCCCGTCTTTTTTAGGAGAACATTTTCCTGAAGTTTTTTCAGTCAATAAGGAAATACTTGTAGTTGATCTAAGTTATCTGGAAAACCAAAGTTACCAAACACAAGAAAATGGGATAAACGCTTTCATGAAAAAAACTTTTGCAAACAAGCATAGCCTAAAATGATAAATATCTTTAATAGTACAGCATATGGCAACCTAGTCCCTGAAACACCATGATGGATTAAAGCCTAGTGTATCGTGAATCCTCATAATAATTGCTTAACAGGCAAGACTTTGATCACTGCAGATAATTAAAAAGCTGAAAAGGAAACAGTGGGTTTAAACATTTCAAGTAGATGAAGAATATATAAGAACATATGTAGAATATATCAAAGGATATCAATCAGTAGAAATGGTGATAAAGACAGACATTACAAACGTAGATACATTTTGGAAAACAGTTTTGTGATAGGTGAACTATTTACTTCAGATAATTTTATTGATGCAAACAAAAAAAAGGAACACTAATCATACTAAAATGAGTACCTCGGACTGGGTGCATCTAGATGGATGGTCGTAACTTATGGTGTATAATTAACAAATATAAGTTAAATATTTTTTTAATGGACGTAATTATTTGAAAATTTAAATATATTATTTTGCACAGCACGGGACAGATTGGTAGGATGAGCATAATGTCCCTTCTTTTTTAGGATAACATTTTCCTGAAGTTTCTTCAGTCAACAAGGAAATACTTTTACTTGATCAAGTTATCTGGAAAACCACAGTTACCAAACACAAGAAAACGGGATAAACACTTTCATGAAAAAAATCTTTCGCAGACAAGCATAGCCTAAAATGATAAATATCTTTAATAGTACAGCATATGGCAACCTAGTCCCTGAAACACCATGATGGATTAAAGCCTAGTGTATCATGAATCCTCACAATAAATTGCTTAACAGGCAAGACTTTGATCACTGCAGATAATTAAAAAGTTGAAAAGGAAACAGTAGGTTTAAACATTTCAAGCAGATGAAGAATATATAAGAACATATGTAGAATTATAAATTTACATCTAAGGATATCAATCAATAGGTGTGGTGATAAAGACAGATATTACAAACGTAGAACATTTTGGGAAACTTTCTTGTGATAGGTGAATTATTTACTTCAGATAATTTTATTGATGCAAACAAAAGAAAAGGAACAGTAACATAACAAAAGAACTTATTGCAGTCAAGTAAAAGCCATCAGTCATATAGACAGCATATAGAACAAAATTGATTGCAACAGCTTCAATTAAATTCCCAGGCCAGTTGAGATTCAATAACAGAATTACGCAACAGTAACTAGCGGCAACGATCTAGAAAAAACAACTTAAACATGTAACAAAAACATAAACAATAATATATCAACATGTTCCTGTTATATAGAACACAAGCACAGAAATTCTCATTTATCATGAAAAACAATTATAAGTCCAGAACAATCACACTATTTCAGGAAAGGATTAGCTTCAATAAAGAAGTGAAAGCGGAATTTGAGAACACAGAATTTTATATTACTTTTGTTATTGTATTGATCAAACATAAACATAGTGGTAAATGTCAACCTAAACAACAGCATTCCATGCTTTAAACAAAACCAAACTTCTAGCTTACGATCTTTATTATTTATTAAAATCATGGTCATATATTCTATGAGAAACTGAAGGAAACTTATGTCAGATTTGTCAATTCAAGTGCAAACCTTCCAGTGTAATGAAAACATAGAAAATCCTGAACTGTATGTAAGCTCAAACCAGGCTGACCAGAGAAAATCTGTAAGCAAAGGAAGATTAATTATTAGAAAGATAGAGTCTCCATGAAAATCAAATGCACAAAAAGGTATCTCTCCCCTCAAAAAAAAAAATAAAAAAGGTGTCTCACCGCACTAATTAGTGCTTTATAAGCAGACTCTGGCAGATAAGACAGTGTTGTGCCACTATCAATTATTGTCCCTCTCTTATTTCCATTGTCAAAGAGATCAGTGGGGAGCTGCAGAAATGCACCACCAACTTCAATCTCCTTTAAGTTGACATTGTAATGTGGCCTGCAATAGAAACATCATTATCAATGCACATGGAGAAGAAAGAAATTTCTTCATTACTAAGGGTGGGTCCTTTATATAGAGACCATATACAAATTTAAACAGGAATAGAACTGGATAAATAGAAAATGAATACTGAACCTATGTATTGTGATGATTTCCCTCAAGCGCAAACATATCAATCACACACAATTTATATAATATCCAATTAGATCAGGATTAGTTAACTTGAGATGTTTTTTATAGAAAGAAATTTTGCTGAGACACAGGGAACAAAAGTTAAGGCGCATACTTCAAACTAATGGTGCAAAAAAGGTACACAATGCACAATAATAGTGCAGAATTATAGTACCATGTCATAGTATCAAGCATAATATAGTTAAGGCCATCCAAAGTGACATTAAAAGGTCGGTCATTAACACCCAAAAGAGGAGGAGAAAACAAAGGAGAGAACGTACAAAATTATGGTTGCATCCTTACCCTAATTGCCAATATTCATCTCTTGTTCAGTAATGCGTTAGTGTAAAATTTCTGTCAAAAAAGTTGAGACAAGCTTATGGGGGAGAAAAGGAATAAGGAAGACAGAGATTACTAGATGTGTACAGATGCACAATCACGTGGAAGTTATCAATCATTTTAGGCCCTTTTAGCATGGGAAAATCAGACCTAGATCAAGCAATTGATACAAAAGCTACCAGAGTGCATATCAGGCAATTATATTGTTTCGGACTGTCACATGCAAATTATGGCCCTAAAAATACCTGCAATAAAACCTAATGCATCCTCGCTTGGCAAACAATGAGATGTTATTGAATAGCTAGTCCACATGGGGTAGGCAAGAAAATTCAAACTATTGTGTGAATAACCTTTTTTTTTATCCTTCACATGTACTCCTTTTGTTTCTTGAGAGGCGCACGATGCTTTAATTAGCAGAAGGCTTGTTAATTAATTGTACAAAGATGTAAAACTAGGTACTAAGTATTTCAATATTGACATAAACATAAAAACAGTGTAGGGTATACAACAACCTTTGATTCCATCAGAGTCAAGAATAAGAAACTAATCTAAAAACACTGAGGAGAACATGTAAAACCAGTGCAGCTCATTGTGTTGGGAGCACTGCTGATAAAAGAAACAAGATATGTAATGTGATAGCATGGTTCCATGATGAAACTTACATATTTGGTACCAAAGGTGTTGTCTTGTATTTAGGCTGTACCACGTGCCCAATAGCAAATATTCCTCCTCCATTTGTTGTGTCTAAACAGTGAGCAAACATCTTCTTCACTTTTCCTGCTGCAGCCAGTTGGGAAATCATGGAGGTATTTGATTGCCCAAAACCAAGAATACCGTCAACTGCTGCAGTTGATGTACCCAAATCCCCAGATTGTTGGGCACCACACCTGTGTCAATATGAGATTGTTTCAAAAAAGATAATCATGGAACATGACCAAATCCAAAGGTGACAGACACTTCAAGAACTGGAAAATATTGCACTATCATCCTAATTCGAAAAGTTTGTCAGCAAGGATACTATGGGTATTTGGACCACTGAATCCACTATATAATACCACAAAAACGTAAAGATTTAAGAATCGTTGTGCAAATGCCCAATCTTTTTCCCATAACCATGACACCAGCAGTCAAATGTCTTTGGCATTCAGATTCACCAGAATTAATAAAGATAATTTTGTTGCTATTGTTGTCATTTCTGCTTCAATAAAACACCTAATGAAGTCAATTCAGTGAGAAGTTTAGTCATATTTTACTTAAAAGACAAATAAATTACATTACATATTTGTCATTGTTAATTTTGGCATTTTCACTGCCAGAAATTAGATAGGGTATCAAGTAAACTTGAGCATTCAACATATTGCAAAAGCGATCAACGTCTTGTTGTTTCTTTAATAACAACCAACAACTAATAAAACCAACTGCCAAAGCTAGCTCACTTTTCTTAAGGCAAAGTTCTTTGAGAAAAGACTGAATCAAGAGACTTCTTTGCCGAAACAGATAAAACGAAGTCAAGTAAATTTCATTCACTTCTCAAGAAAGGTCAGGTCGATGTTTTTTTTTCCTTGAATATGATAACAGAATTTCATGCAAACAACTTCTCTTTAATCTTTTTCACAATTGAAAAGTGGGCATACTTATTCAAGTGTATTATATCTGGTTGCTGGAGATCAAGTTGTTGGCAATGGACAAAAACATACCCCCCAAAAGGCAATTTTTTTGTGGTAGATATCATACATCGATAGAGCTAAAATTATACAAGTGAAAATTTAATCCATCAACTTACATCTCTTAACTATGGTTTATAGTGCCTACATACACAAACCAAAACAACTCACCCAAAAGTAATACTGGCATTCATTGGCGTAGTCTGATGATCACCCGATACTTGGTTATACTGCAGATTGTCCGTCACATAGTACCCTGCAGTTGAGCTCCCGTCTCCATACTGCACCTTGTACGAGCACGGCTCATTGGATATGCAGCCCTGGAGCTGTCCGAACGAATCCGTGCAGAACTTCTCCGAGCACGACACCACCGTCCCCGACGCCTTGGGATCATATAGCGTCAATTCTATCTACAATGAAGCAAACAATTTATTCATTCGGTTAAAACATCAAGCACCCAGCACACAAATTCCTTTTTTATTCATAATTATCCCTTTCGTACCCCGAGACTGCTCTTCTGGGGGCAGTTACTGCAGGACGCGCAGTTCACCCAGAGGATGTCGCTACCCGTGTCGACCTGCACGTAGTACTTCTTCGAAGGCGTCCCGAGCCCGATCTCCCCGAAGTACAACCTGACCAAAAAAGCGCAGAATGGACGAAAAGATCAGGAACCGAGACAAGAACCGCCGGCTCAAATAAACAGGTGGTTAGACGAACCCAGCGTCGGTGGGAAGGCCGACGCCGCCGAGGGGGAGGTCGGCGGCGGCGGGGGAGGACAGGAGCAGCCGGCTGTGGCGGCGAGCGTCGTGGGCGCGGAGATCTCCGGCGCTGTGCCGCAGGCGGCCGCCGCCGCCGTGGAACTTGCGTTGAACCCTGAAGACGCCGTTGGCGTCGGCCAATTGGACTACATGGAGGAATCCAAGGAGGAGGAAGAAGGCGAAGCAGACCGGAGACAAGGCTCTCTTCCTGGCACCCATCAAAAAGAACACCTTTTTGTCTCCGTGGTCTTCTTAATTACACATATTTGAACGCATAAACATACAAATGCATGATCCAAGAGGGAAAAAACTGGTAGAAGAGGAAGAGGAAGGAGGAAATGGTGGTGGCGATGGAAGAGGAAGGAAAAGAATGGAGGGGAGAAGGAGAAGGGAGATGAAAGGGGAAAGGGGGAAAAAATAGCATGTTGTTGACGGTTATATTTAAACAAGGGACGACGACTCCGATATCCTCACGCTACCATGAAACTTCATGGAAAAATTAGGTAAAAGGGTTTTGGACTTTTACTTTCCTTTTCATGATTTATTTTATTTTATTTTATTATAGAGAAAAATGAAAGATATATGTGTTTTTTATTCAATTAATTTGATAATAATGATGGAGAGTTGAGTAATAAATTTAATTTATGATTGCAAATTATTTAATGAGTCATATTCAATTAATATTGTAATAAATTGATATTTGCACCTTCTATCTTCCTCCATTTTTTATCTTTTTAGCATGTCCCATAGTCCCATCCTCTTTGACCATTCCAAAGAACACTAAAAATACAAAAGAAAACTATGATAACAAAATATAGAGAAAGTAAAAGACATTCATAAAAGTTTTCAATTCCAATCAAGATTTATTGATATATTTGATTACTAAAGTATATTTTAATGATGATGAAAACTAATAATCTCGATTTGATTATGTCAAATTGATAGAAAAAATATTATTCTATTTTTTATATTGATTTTAAATTAATTAAATATTAATAATTTTATACATCGAAGACTTCGAAGGAAAATTAAAAAAAAAAGTTTTCTAATCCCAACTCTCGATGTGCTTCCAAGTCAAAATTGAAAATATTTTTTGCATGATACGAAAAGTTTTTTAACTTCATCATGGTCAAAGTCTGAGTCGTGAAGATCACATTTGAAAAATCGGTGGTCATGGAAGGTCAAAGTCACTTACAACCAAAACGATGACCACCAATTTATGTCATAGTTTTAGTTGATCAAGGCCAACCCAGTAAAAGTTAGGCAATTAATAGTTCAAAGTAATATAATATATTATATTAATAGTTGTATATGTTAATCAGTCACGTTGCATAATTAATGATGAAATTTAATATATCATATATTCGTAGCCAATTATTGGTTTCTTTTCAAATAAACTATATCATGTCCTCATCCAAACTTGGACCATATTACCGTATAAAAGATATTTAATATTAAAACTTTATGAAATTTGTGGATTGCCATGATATTTAAGACGTGTTCCATAAAAAGCGTTTGTGGTCTTAATTAATGACAAAAATAATATCCGAACAATTCATCACAAAAGTTGACTATATGTAGATATAGATATTTAATGTTATGGAGTATGGACTACTATGATTGCGTTTGGCATGATAAACGGTTTAATGAGTGGATAGCGGTTGATTAGCGAATAGCGGTATAAATAAAGAATAGCCGTATAAATAAAGAATAGCGGTTAGCGGACGACGGTTAATATTTAAAGATTAAATTATATAATTAATAAGTAAATGTTTGGTAAATTTAGCGTTTGAATTAGTTTATGAATATAAAATGACATAAACGGACATGAAATAATAAAATATATTTAATTTTCAATATAATATGTATTTATTTTTTATTGCAATGTAAGAATAAATTATTTTTAATTAAAAATTTGTTATATTCATACATAAAACCAATAAAATTTTAATTTTTTATTTATGTTCATACTATTTAATTGAGATTTTTATAACAAAAAAATATAGAAAGAATATATTATAATTAGAAGGCTAAATTTGGAAAAAATTTGAACCTCTAAACTCTATACGCTAAAAGCTCTTTAAATTAGTCTACTATGAATCTCTAGATAATCGCTAAAGTTAATAATAAAATTAGTTTATTAAACACTTAATCTAGCGGGTTGACTTAGTCAAACCGCTAAACGCTATTTTAAATTATATTTTTTGTCTTACCAAACACAGCGTATATCAATTTCTTTATTCATGATAATTCAATAAGAGAAGTCTTTGTTTTAGATTAGTTCAAAAGAAGGTGAGACGTCAAGCTATAATTATTGACAATAACATAAAAAATAAAGCTCTGTCGTACTAAAAAACAGTATTATACTTTATATACGAGTCCAGTTATTCATTTGTGTACTGATTTTTTTTTTGTTAATTAGCTTTACTCGTGAAGATAATGCTATTAAATATATTCATAGGCTGAGTTTGGCAAGTAGAACCGGGGGTTCTCCGGGTTCCAATGAATAGTTTGATTTGATAGATTAGTTCGAGATGTGTTTGGATGAACTAAAATGTAATGATTACAAATAGATTCTAAGGATGTTTGAATAAAAAATGAGAACCGGAAATATAAAATATATTTTAATAAAAATAAAACTTTATTAAATTAAAAAATTATATTAAATAATATAAAATTAATCGAATAAATTAATATTTCATAAAATATTTTTTATATAAATATCATTTAAATTATTTGTAAATAATATAAAAAGTTGTCTCACGGTTACTATTCAAAAAAAAATATTGTTCTAAATATCGATTATTTTTTT
>LTAE01004016.1:0-11490 GCA_001647135.1 Pontederia paniculata | reverse complement strand
AAAATAAGAATAAATAAAAAAACGGCCAGCAAAAAAAACAGCCAACAAAAAAAAATTATTATGAAATAAAAAGAAAAACGGTCAACAGAAAAAAAAAAAAAACTGGTCAACAAAAAAAAAATAGCTGCAACTGTTGCAGCAAGAACCGCCCGATTCCTGCTTTTAGCAGGAACCGGGCGGTGGAACCCCGGTGACGTCAGCCGGGGTTCCACCATTGGGTTCCACGCCCGGTTCCACCAAATGTCACATCGTTTGGCAGAACCGGGTGGAACCTGGCCAGAACCAGCTCAGGTTCTGGCCATGTTCCCATTGCCAAACCAAGCCATAGTGCCTCTCGATGGAGAGAGATATATATTTATAGGATAGGGGGCGATTAATCTTGTAACAAATGAAGGAAAAATTATTGTAAAAGCTGAAAAATAGATTATATCTCTCACTCATCTAAATTTTACTATGGTCCAAAGTAAACATGGCTACTAAATTGCTCAAAAAGATTTTGCTAAATTTTGATGGACTAATCAATCATGAATAATTATTGGAAATTTGTTATTCTTTTCTTCTCGATTACCACTTCAGTATTTGGAAGCGATATCACTCTTCTCAGTCTGCACGACGCTTAAAAGCACATTGTCCATAGGCTAGGTTCCCGCCCACTATAGCTTCGACTAATTTGGCTTTGCCCCGCATCGCGTACCTGGCTATGAAATCTATTTTTTTTCTCCTTCGTAGATATTCTCTCTTTTGTCTAATATAAAGGTCAACTATAAGAAGACTTAGATTAATAATAAAAAAATATGATTTAATATATTTTATCATTAAGAATAAGAAAATTCTAAAATCTCAACCTTTAATCATATTGTTTAAGACTATGAAAACTTAGATAGAAAGAATAATAAAGTTTCATTATTTTATTTCTCATACTGTGTATTTATACAAGGATATACAGAATAAAAAATAAAATCTCACAACTAAATCAAATCTAAACTAGATCTGCAGAAAATAAAATCTCACAACTAAAACTAAACTAGATATATACAAAATTTTATTTTGTTATATCTTTGATACTGAAATCCGAACTAAATAGATTTCAAATCTAATACTCCCCCTCAAGTTGGAGCGTTTGGATTATGAATGCATAACTTGCTACACAAAAGCTGAAATCGATCTCTACCAAATGCTTTTGTGAATAGATCAGCTAGCTGAAATCTAGTAGGTATATAAGAAGTAGCAATCTCCTTTTGAGTGAATGTGATGACGAATGAAATGACAATCAATCTCAATGTGTTTTGTCATTTCATGAAACACAGGATTAGCAGCAATATGTAAAGTTGATTGATTATCACATAAAAGACGCATGGGCTGTGAATGAGAGATTTGAAGTGAAGATAATAAAGTCTTAATCCATAATAGTTCACAAGCAGTAACAGCCATAGCATCCTTCGAGTTAAGGGACAACTAGCCCAATCAGAATCACTAAAATCAACTAAGTCAAGTAATGTATGGCAAAAAAATACCAGCACCTGGAGAGGATTTAAGATATCGAAGAACATGAATTGTTGCATCCCAATATCGAAGTTTTGGCTCATGCACAAATTGTGATAGAATATAAACCGAATAGCATAGTTCTGGTCTTGTGATCGTCAAGTAAATTAGACGTCCAACAAGACGCCTATAACGACTTGGATCTTTCAGCATATCCCCGGCATTGAGTGCCAACTTATGTCGTTGCTCCATCGGAAAGTGGACAGGTTTCGAGCCAGACATCTTGCATTCAGAAAGAATATTCAAAATATATTTACGTTGGCAAAGGAAAATGTCGGAATCCATATGAATGACTTCAATGCCCAAAAAATAGCGTATAGGTCCCAAATCCTTTAGATGAAAATATGAGTGTAAATATCGTTTAAACATATTGCAATAAGCGGTATTATTTCCGACCAACAATAAGTCATCCACATATATCAAAAGCGCAAGATATATAGAACCACGTGAAAAAGTAAAAAAACAATAATCTGCAGCAGATTGTTTGAAACTATATAAAAGTAGAGCATCTGCAAGTTGTAGAAAACCAATTTCGCGAGGCCTGACGTGGACCATATAAAGATTTATGAAGTCGACACACCAAATTAGGTGTTGCACAAGAAAAACTTGGTGGTAGCCACATGTAAACCTCCTCTTCAAGATCTCTATGCAAAAAAGCATTATGAATATCCATTTGATGAATGTCCCAATTTCGAGCGACAACAACAGTTAAAAGACATCGAACAGTGACCAACTTCGCGATGGGGGCAAAAGTTTCATGATAGTCAATACCTTCAATTTGAGTGAAAACTATTAGCGACAACACGCGTCTTGTAATGTTCGATGCTACCATCAGCATGACGTTTGATCTTGAATACCCATTTACATCCAATGAGCCGCTTTCCTGAAGGTAAATGTTGTAAACTCCAAGTTTTATTAGCCTCCAAAGCATTTAGTTCATCTGTCATAGCAGCCTGCCATTTAGAATCCTGCAATGCCTCATGATAATCTCGTGGTTCATGAGTAGAATTTAATAAAGCAAGAAAGACTTTACAAGTATTAGAAAGTTTATCATATGAGATATAACGATGAATTGGATATCGTGTACCTGAGGCGATGATTGTACAAGTGCATTGCTTAAGGGCATATTACTTATTGCAGTATGGCATACATAATCGCTTAAGTGACCAGGAGGGCGTCGATTACGTTCTGATATATGAGAAATAAGTTGTTCTGTTCGTGGAGGTAGGATAGAAGATTCATCAGGTGGAGTAGCCGAAAGTTCTATAGAATCAGAAACATCATGAGATGGTGAAGGAGACTGCACATCACAATGTGATAATTCTGAAGCATTGTTGAGGACTATAAACCATAGGAGTAATTGACAATTCATTTTGAAGAGTATTAGAATCCAGAGTCATTGGCGGAGCATCCGGATCAATATAAATCTTGTTGGATTACGTGGTAGTGGGTAATATGTCAAGTGCAAAAGGAAAAATATTTTCATTGAAACGCACGTCTCGAGAGACAAAGAAAACTTTATTTTCAAGATCATATACTCTCCACCCTTTCTTCCCAAAAGGATAACCAACAAAAATGTATATCTGAGAGCGAACTCCAAATTTGCGATCAATGTTTGGTGATGTGGTACGAGCATAACAGAGGGAACCAAAAACACGAATATGATCATACGAAGGAGGACGCCCGAATAAAAGTTCATATGGAGTTTTATTTGAAAGAATTTTAGAATGAGTGTAATTAATTGGATAAGCTGCTGTGAGAATACATTCATCCCAATAATAAATCGGAAGAGAAGCTTGAAAACGCGATGCTCGAGCAACATTGAGAATATGTCGATGCTTGCGTTCAACTCTACCTTTTTATTGAGGTGTGCGAACACAAGAAGTTTGATGCATAATGTCATGTTCAAGAAAAAAATTTGAATCATTTGATAAAAACTCGAGATCGTTGTCACTACGAATAACTTTTATGGATTTTTCAAATTGATTATGTATCATGTCATAAAAAGCAACTATTTTACGATACAAATATGACTTGGTGCATAAAAGATAGACTCACGTACATCAACTAAAATCATCAACTATGGTTAGAAAATAATGAGCACCACAAGAAGAACTAGTTGTGTATGACCCCTAAATATCACAATGGATCAAATCAAAAAGAGAAATAGAATTGCTCGTACTAATAGAAAATTTTGTTCGAGTTTGTTTGGCTCGACAACATACATCACATAATTTGAAGCAAAAATTAGAAAAAGAAGGAAGATTATTGACAATAACAAAGGAGCGACCAGTATGTCTCAAACGTTTGTGCCACAAGTCTGAATCATGAGAAACATAAACTTTATTTGCAACAAGTGATATAAAAATTTTGCATAAGTAATACACCCCTCCACGCAATTCACCTAATCCAATCAAAGTCCTCGTTACACGATCTTGTATGAAACATATGTCAGAAGAGAAAGTGACAAAACAATTAAGATCAGAGGATAATTTTGATATGAAGATAAGATTACAATGAAATTTTGGAATATAAAAAACATTGTGGAGTTTTAAGGAGTTTCCAATAATGACATCGCCAGATTTAGCGGCGGCAATAGATTTCCCATCGGGAATTGTAATAATTAATTCTTCACATAATGGTTTATCATTAACAAGAAGATCAACACTACCGGTCATGTGAACAGATGCACCAGTATCAAGAATCAAAAAAATGTTAGGAGATAAGGAAACAAGATTATCACAAGAAAGATGAACAATCTCTTTTTCATCAGGATTAATCATGGTTAGAAGACGTTTAAATTGCACTTCAGAAAGATTAGAGAGACCCCATGATGATTGTTTAACTGTCGATGAATTTTGTGCAGCATTGGCAACAAAATCATTGATCGTTTTTGTTGATGCAAGTTGCAATAATGGATGAGCTTCCTTGAAAGTCAATTTGCTTTCATGTTTAAGAAGATAATTTTTAAGCTTTAAGAAGTGATATTCAAACTGTGAGAATCGTTCTTTAAAATCATCCCACAATATTTTAACTCTTCTGCATATGCGATAGTGGCAAGCAAATCTTTTTCCAGGAAATTAAAAATACATCCAATTGATATGAAATATATATCTCTAATAGATCAACATCATTGATAACCCTTTCTAAGATGGGCGACGATGTCATCTATAAAAAACATTTTGTTCTTGACTTTCAATGCATTATGCACTGATCTTGACCAAGCAAAATAACTTGTTCCATTTAATTGAAACGAAATTAAGAGATTTCCTGGATTGTCAAAGAAACTAGAAAATGATAGCATCGCTTGATCATACGATCGATCAATGTAGAAAAAAAAGATCTTGACATTTGCATAAAACTTAAGGAGATAAAAAAAAACCAATATAGATTGGATCTTGCTCTGATACCATATAAAAATTTAGATAGAAAGAATAATAAAATTTCATGATTTTTCATTTCCCATACTATGTATTTATATAAGGATATACAAAATAAAAAATAAAATCTCACAACTAAAATTAAACTAGATATATACAAAATATCATTTTGTTATATCTTTGATATCGAAATCCGAACTAAATAGATTTTGAAATCTAATAAAGACAAATTCAAATTGATATATTTTACATGAACAAAATATGAAATAAAAAGGATGTGTGACATTAAAATAATCGAGAGATAAAAATTTATTTTATATTACCATTCTTAATTCTTTTTTATTTTAATTATCTGAGCTATTATTAAGAAGTAATCGAATATATAATTATGAACATCTGATTATTATTATTAATAATTTTCCAATCGAGTTGACTTTGACCACAAGTTATTCTTTTCCCGTATACTCTTTCTTTTTATTTATAGTACTTTTTCTTTTATATATTACTTTTGATTGGAATCTATCAAAAGTTTGGGGAGAGGGGTAAGAATATCGAGATCCTAATGAACAAATTTATCCTGTAAAAGCTGTCATCATTCAACTTGTCTTGCTTTCTTTTTCCCCACCGCTTTGTTTTTTTTTTTTTTCGGGCCCAATGCCAATTGAGGGTCTTTGCTTATTCAGTAGCTTCTACTCAAAGACTCGTTTTCTTCTATAAAAGAGGAAAGGGTAAAAAGGTCTTCAAAACCATGAATTAATTAAATAAAAATAATTATTGCTAATAAATAAGTCCGGTGCATATTCTTTAACGCACGTTTTGTCAATGATTTTTTTTATTGTCATCACTTATAATTTTTGTCCTAATAAAATAAATAGCAGATTCAATTCTTAAAGCATGGTCTAAAAATCAAAATTTAAACATTTATGCTCCTTGTCCCAAACTAAATTAACTAAAGAATAATAGTCCTTTTTCGAGGTCAATTTGTTTGACTTAGTTGATTAAAAAAATTGATAAAGCTGATAAATATTTTAAATGCTAAATTTTATTTTCAAATATAAGTAATTATATATTTGAAATATAAGTTATATTTGATTAATTTTATCTCTTATTTCACATGAGATTTGAAAATGTTAATCGGCGCATAAGTTTATATTTTAGAAAGGTTACACATTAATAAATGATAAGTATAACTGTAAATTGTATCCTAATTGTTATGTCATTCGTCTGATTCTAATATAGTGTATTGGGGACTTATGGTGACATTTCTTACACGTTTTTTTGAGGATATTGACGTATCATGCATATACTTTTTTAAAAGTTCAATGTTCATCGAGACATCTATTTAATTAGAGATGAATCTCATAAGTATTGTGTATCTTTTATAAAAAAAAAATTTGGAGGTATTCCCTATTTAAGTAGAGAGCATCATACTACCTATATTTATAATCGTAAAATGAAAAAAATAAATAAAAGAGAAAAAATCTAATTTTTATCGTAAATTTAACATAGTACGATTAAAAATGTAGGTAACATAGTTTCTCTAATTAAATAGGGAACACTTACGTGAAATCTTTTTATATGTATGATCTTCTCTCTCGCATTTGATATCCATAATAATTTTTCTCACTCATCCTCTCGAGTCTCGAACTCATGCTCCACATGAAGCTCATCTTTAGATCATCACACATGGAACTCACATTTGATATCCATAATAATTTTTCTCACTCATCCTCTCGAGTCTCGAACTCATGCTCCACATGAAGCTCATCTTTAGATCATCACACATGGAACTCACATTTGATATCCATAATAATTTTTCTCACTCATCCTCTCGAGTCTCGAACTCATGCTCCACATAAAGCTCATCTTTAGATCATCACACATGGAACTCACCTTTCGTTCGCCGCACATAAGCTCACGCCATTAGTACATCAAGTATGCTCCATGTATTTGATGAAGACTCGAGCATAAGCATGGCAAATTGGAGATTAAATACATGAAGTTCGTCACACTTGATTTTGCGCTATTGTCACAAAAATAGAACCCGATCGACTGTGAAGTTCTCTTTGCGATTGTGCATAGGAGATCACACCATCAACATATTCAACATGCTTCTTAGCTCATCGGGTGTGAGCTCACCATGTACCACAAGTGCGGGAGCATGTTAGTCACACTAACAACACTAAATTATCTTAATAAAAAAATAATTATGATTATGTTCGATTGTGATGCTATTATGGTAGATTAAGAATGTTTGTCTTTACCATTTGTTTTTTTTTATTAAATTAGAGGATTGTAAAGAATGGTGACGCTCCCTTTTTGAATAATATCCTTTGGTGAGTTTGAATATCAAAAGTAGAGCTTGAACTAGTCTTCGTTCTTTTCAATCAAACAACAACAATAAAAAAAGTAATTATTGCAGAAATCAAATCTCATCAAATCGTAATAATAATAACAACTTGGATGATTTTAAGTTTTAACTTTTGTTGAAATTTAAGTTAGTTCCGGTATGACACTTAAAAAATATGCTTTACTTTATTAATATATTAATAAATTATATTTGTAGTATAAAATACCAATATTAAAATTAATATTATTAATAATTATATAGAGAAGAATCTTTATATTATTATGCATATAAATAATGTAATTATTAATTTATTACAATAGTGCTTATAATTTTTATTTAATTAAAATGTAATATATAAATACCTTTTGGAGGGAGTAGTATATCAATAGTTCAAATAAATGGGAATTTCAAATAAAGTATGTTTCATTCAGGTAAAATATAAAAAAATAATGATACATAGTCGATATTTTTAATAAAAACACTACTTCTTTATTAAATCATCAAATATTTCAACGACTTAACAAAAATATTGTCATTAAAATAATTCAATAATAAACTGTTAATTATAACACTAAATATACTTAATATTATTTTTAAAAAATATAACGCAATATAGTACTACTTATTTCTTTATTAATCAAAATAATTTATATTATTAATTTTAAAATCTTTTAGATAATATATTTTTTGTATTATTTCATAAGTTCGTGAACTATTTTATTATATTATGCTAATAAATTTCAAAATAATTATAAATGGTTTTGACCAAAAACTAATTATTAAATTATTATTATTTATTTAATCAGATAAATTAATTTTTAGTTCTAGAACTTCATTCAAAGAGTCAATTTAATACATTTGGATATTCATTTACAAAAAAATCTCTAACTTTTTTAAAAATATGTTTAAATCAAACTAAACTAAAATAAATTTATTAATTTATGGTCCTCAAAGACTAGCGTTGCTGTCTTTTTTTATTTTTATATTTTATTAATTTATGGGATAACATGGAGGAGAGAAAAAATTTCAAAGAGAAATCGTTAACGTACTCGGTAATCGATGATTAATATAATAAAAAATATTAAAATACCATTGAATTATGAAACAAAATTTAAGAACCCTATTAAGACAAAGCAAATTTTAGTGATCATAGTGAAAATTTGCTTCTTTTTTTTATTTTCTTGCTTCATGCTAAAATAAACCAGTTATTTTGTCACAAATCAAATCATTGAATTATGAAACAAAATTAAAAATAAAAAGTAAATTTGAGTGGTCATTTGTGAAAATTTGTTCTCTTTTATTTTTTTTCATTTTCTCGACTCTTGTTAAAATAATCACTGTTTTGTAATCAGTCGGTTGTATAATAATAAATGATAGTAAATTTTGTTATAATAATATAATTATCTAAAAGCATTTTCATTCCTTATATGATTACAAAGTATTGAGAAACATAATCAAACACTCGACAATTATTTTATGCTTGAAAAGTAATTCTATGATAAGTTACTTTTCGCAAACTGTTACCTATTAAATCATAAAAATATTAATGATACATAGTCGATATTTTTAATAAAAAAACTACTTCTTTATTAAATCATCAACTATTTCAACGACTTAAAAAAATATTGTCATTAAAAGAATTCAATAATAAACTTTTAATTATAACACTAAATATAGTTAATATTATTTTTTAAAAAATTATAATGCAATATAGTACTACTTATTTCTTTATTAATCAAAATAATTTATATTATTAACTTAAAAATCTTATAGATAATATATATTTTTGTATTATTTCATAAGTTTGTGACTATTTTATTATATTATGCTAATAAATTTCAAAATAATTATAAATTGTTTTGACCAAAACTAATTATTAAATTATTATTATTTATTTAGTCAGATAAATGAATTTTTAGTTCTAGAACTTCATCCAAATAGTCAATTTAATACATTTGGATATTCATTTACAAAAAAAAAATCTCTAACTTTTTAAAAAATATGCTTAAATCAAACTACACTAAAATAAATTTATTAATTTATGGTCCTCAAAGACTAGCGCTGCTGTCTTTTTTTTTTATTTTTAATATTTTATTAATTTATGGGATAACATGGAGGAGAGCAAATATTTTCAAACAGAAATCGTTAACGTACTCGATAATCGATGATTAATATAATAAAAAAATTAAAATACCATTGGATTATGAAACAAAATTCAAGAACCCTATTAAGACAAAGCAAATTTGAGTGATCATAGTGAAAATTTGCTTCTTCATTTTTATTTTCTTGCTTCATGCAAAAATAAACCAGTTATTTTGTCACCAATCAAATCATTGAATTATGAAACAAACTTAAAAATAAAAAGCAAATATGAGTGGTCATTTGTGAAAATTTGTTCTCTTTTCTTTTTTTTTTCCTTTTCTCGGGTCTTGCTAAAACAATCACTATTTTGCAATCAGTCGGTTGTATAATAACAAATGATATTAATTTCGTTATAATAATATAATTATCTAAAAGCATTTTCATTCCTTATGTGATTACAAAGTATTGAGAAATATAATCAAACTCTCGACAATTAGTTTATGCTTGAAAAGTAATTCTATGGTGTTACTTTACGAAAACTGTTACCATAATTTTTTAAACCTTTGAAAAAAATTACAAAATACCCATGTGATATTTAGGATTACCTTTTTTTAACACCCCTTTCAATTATAACTTTTTTCTATCTAATTCTAAATTCTAAATTTACTAATTTAGCTTTCAAACTTATTTCAATTTATTAAACTAGTCTTTTCATTAAATTTCATTCAAAATTTTGTTAAGTTATCTTTTAATAATTATGAAACAATTTGTTTAAGTTATTATTTTTATTTTTTTATAATATTTAAGGAAGATAATAAATTTGTCATTTTATAATTAATACAATAAATAAATTTAACATAAGTTGGATGAACAAATCAAAGTAAAAGTTATATTTGAGGATATAACACCTGACCCTGTTCGGGGCAGAGAATATGTTCTCTGCCCAACTCCGTCAACCCACCTCCGCCCTGAGTCCTCGGGGCGGAAAAATTAAATTTTCACCCCTTCTCCGCGAATCCTCGAACCATAGCGGGGATCCCGATTTCTTGAGGTTTAACAAAAAAATTACTATTTCGAAAAAAATATAAAATATTGGATAATTTTATAAGTAAATAATAATTGTAAAACTATCATAATATACATATATGTATTTAAATATTATAATATATGTTTAAGAAAAAATACTTATCAATACTACTTAAATAGTATTATATTGATATAATTAATTTTAATCTTTTCAATAAATATATATATGAGGGAGGGTTAGGCATCCGCGGGCAAGAGAATATAATTGAGGCGCGGGAGGACTATGCCTTATCCCTCTAGGGTAATTTTTTTTTTAGTCAATCGGAGATTCTTCGACGAGATCTTCGAACTTCGGAGAATTTTGTTATCCCTTATTCAGATGGTGTTTGTGAAGATAACCTTTATACTTATTTATCGTTGAATCAGTATCCAACACATTTTCATTCAATCCATTAAGCAAATAATAAAAGAATGACATTAGCATTTAGCAGTAACTCGTTAATCAAATTCTTATCAGAATTTCAAATTATTAATCACGTCAAATTGAAGTTTAAAACAATGAAATATCATATAAACTTCAATACCCAAAACAAAATATACATCCATTGTCCCCATATAATAAAAGTCAAGTATAAATCATTCAAGAACATTTACTCATCTATGCCTATGTCTTTGTCCATGAATATCACCCAAAGAGTGAGAAAGGTACGGTTGGAGTCGGCTAGTGATGCTTCTCCCCTCTCTGCCCTAGAGTGTTTGGCCCCCCTTGTGGGCGATGGGGGACTCTCCTCCCTCATCTCCACCTCTAGCTCCTCCATCTTCTTACCCCTCATCACCGCCACCTCTTTTTCCTCCTCCACCATCTACTCATCTTTCTTTCCCCTCTGCTCCTGCTCTTTCCACCCAACACTTTGATCCTTCTCCCCCTCTCTGCCCTAGTGAGTTTGGCCATCATACATGGTTGGACATTGTAAGATCTTCAGGCCCTCGACCTAGTTACGCACAGATGTCCCAGCGGCAATGGAGGAGCATACAAGAGGCTGTTCGTGAAGAGGTGGAGTTCTCGCAAGAGGAAATAGAGGATAGATCTCAGCAGCTCGCTAGGAGTCT
>LTAE01004015.1:21777-34395 GCA_001647135.1 Pontederia paniculata | reverse complement strand
ATCCCTCTTCATATATTCTCCTTCATGCTTTTGCTACTCTTCACATGTATTCTTTCTTTAATGTTGGTCGACTGCTTCATATGCTTAGGACGACCACTACACACATGTAGTTCTTCTGATATATCTTCCGTGTGCACATGTCATCCATTCCTTCAGCTTTGGTCGACCTATCAACTATTGAACTTGACATATCCTGTTACAGAAATCAACTCAACAAGTTCATCAGTACATACTAAGTTCACTTACAAATTTGTGATCATCAAAACACTCTCGGGATCCTAGATTCAACAGCTTACTTGGTGATCCTCTATAGAGATTGAAGCATTTTTGGATGAATATATATGAGATTTAGGTCTCTCATTTGATCATTTTATGAAGATGCATGTCTTCTCATGGTGTATAACCTTTTGTATAAGGATGTTACATGCTTCTAAAAATATTGCATAATGTATAAATATGAAATAATGTGAATTTGTTCTGAGATCAATATAATATGTTGACTACGTTATTGTTATACTTATGATATTATTATCCATGAGAGATATCAATTTAATTATAACACGCTTTCGTCATATTATATTTGATCGTGGTGACGTCTAAATCAAACCAAGATTTGAACCGAGATCCTGATATACTATCCATGATAAATTAATAGATAGGTACACAACAAAATGTTGTTCCTAGCCCTTCTGTCATCTTAAATTGATCATTTATTGATAATATAAAATAGAAGGAAAATGATGAGTTGCTCGAGAAAAAAAAATTCACTTGACCTATTGTCACTCCTAAATTATAATTTTTTAATTCAAAATTTATTAATTTCATTTGCAACTGCATTATACAATATCTTTTTATATTTATTTTTTAGCATAATAACAAAAAATAACAACACGAGCACACCACTTCATAAGTATTAAAAACTAATTATTAAATAATATTTTTTTACTCTTATGTTGTAGGTTTTGAATTTCTTAGCATTTTTATTAGATTAATAAAGTAATGATATAAATAATATTATTTTGAAAAGGATATAAATGATATTTTATAATTATTAAGAAAATAAGTTACTAAAATTTTGAATGAAATAAAAGAGCTTGAAGGGACCGTTTGGATGCTCCGAAATTTGGAAGTATTTAGTTATTACATCATAATATTTTTTGTTGATGAATTATTTTATAAATAGATGCTTGACATCAAATTTTATCGGATGAAAATCCAATAAATTAGATAAAAAATGTCACGAAATAACTATCTACTCGTATTTCCATTTTATTTCAGTATTTTTTTCTTTTTTTCTATTTCTTTTGTAGTTACAACGCATTTGAAAATACAATCAAACAATATAAAAGTTTTTTTTACGTCTCTTTGAAACGTCAAAAGAATTTACAAAATTTCCCAACGGACCCTATGATAAATTGTGACAAGTTGGAAGATTAAAATTTGTAAGTTTACATTTTAAGGTTATATTTGTGAAAAAAATTATAATTTTAAAGGGTGTTTAGGATTCAACTCAATTCAATTAAACGAATTTAAAATGATCAACTTTTTATTGATAATTATTTTGCGCACATATTGGAAAAACAATTAAAACAAATAATATTAATTTTATTTAAGTATTAACATAACTTAATCATCTAAAAAAACTTACTTTTATTTTGTTATTTCCGATCACGTGTGAAGTTATAATTTAGTATCTTTACAAATTTGAATTTGATTTGACTTAATCCAATTAAAAAAAAATTTGATCGTTCGGTCTGGACCGACTCACCCGTGGTTCAACTAAAAGGCGGGTCTGTTCCTTTCTTCCCCCTTCGTCGTCCTCACTTCCCACGCTCGTCCTCGTCGCCGTCCAGCCATGCGGTTGGTGGCTGCCGGCGGAGTCCTCAAGACCCTCAGAGCTTCCAGTCGCGTTCTCTTCCGGTGGAGGGCGATCCGGACGCTCTCTGCATCCACCTTCGACTCCGGCAAAGATGGTCGCTCCGACGCCGGCACCGGCGGAATCGGAATCCCCCACGTTCCGGTTTTAATCGTCGGCGCCGGTCCCGTCGGCCTCGTTCTCTCCATGCTCCTTACCAAGTTAGGTAACGCAGTTGGTTCTCTCCACCACGTCCTATCTTTTTCCCCTCTTTTATTTCTGAAACATTTTATTTACGAATTCGAAGACCTGCGCAATCTTTTGTCAAGTATTGTTGGCACTCGTAAGTTCACTTCATATGAACTGGAATGGTTGTATGAATCCACACTCGGCGTGTGGTTTACTGTGTCTGGTGTTTGCATGGTTTACTATTGTCTTCTTTGGTTCCTAAAGCTTTGTTCTTTCTACTGATCATTAGTATGTGGAGATAGTTGCGAAGGCTGATCCCAAGTTTCATTGTGTTATAGGAGTAGAATGTACAATTCTGGAGAAAAGAGCGTCTTTTTCTCAACATCCGCAAGCTCATTTCATTAACAATCGCACAATGGAGGTTTTTTTCCAGACCTTTTCACCTATCCAGTGATAGAAAAATGCAACTCGTTTGCCTCATTTTAGATGTTTGTAAATATCTTGCACTTTTAACTGGGTCAACTTTTCAGCTATTCCGCAAGTTAGATGGCCTTGCAGAGGACATCCAGCGCCTGCAACCTCCAATTGATCTATGGAGGAGGTTTATTTATTGTACTTCACTCTCTGGATCTGTTCTTGGTTCTGTGGATCATATGCAACCTCAAGGTTTGTTGGGAGTTAGAATTATATCAGTCAAATGTTCTTCAGTTGTTTCCAAGAACTAATAAATCTCGACTTGCTACTTGATACAGATCGTGGCAACATACCAAGCCCCATATCAGTTGCTCATTTCTCACAGTACAAACTTGTCAATTTGCTCCTTGAGAAGCTTGGAAATTTTGGCTTTCGTGTTTCTCATCCTGATGACATTGAAGGGAGCATGTGCCAAAGAAATATTTTGATGGGTCATGAATGTGTTTCCATCCACTCTGATGATGAAGGAATTAGGGTTGGAGTTTCCCTTTTGAAGGAAGGGAAGAAGGAAGAGAGGATGTTATCTTGCAGCATTCTTATTGGGTGTGATGGCTCAAGAAGTACTGTCAGAACACTGCTTAATATAGATATGAAAGGTGAACGGGACCTGCAGAAACTTGTTAGTGTGCATTTCTTAAGCAAAGATCTTGGCAGATATCTGTTGTACGAAAGGCCTGGAATGCTCTTCTTTATCTTCAATCCAGATGCTATTGGCGTTCTTGTGGCCCATGACCTGAATGAAGGAGAATTTATTCTGCAGGTACTTGCAGTTGATGCAAGCATGTATTGACACTTTGATCTTATGTCATTGTCATTGAATAATTGTTAGTACGCAAAAACAATGTTTAGTTCGAAGTGGCTGCTTTCTATTCTCTTAATGAAATTAACTATTTTCTCCTTTTGTGCTTCTAGATACCATATTATCCCCCTCAGCAGAAGTTTGAAGATTTCAGCTCCAAGGTAGCTCAAAAAATGATTTTATTATCCATATTTTTACTTTGCTAATCTTGTTTGTATACCAATTTCTACAAAAACTTCATGAATATTTCCTGATGCAAAATGCAAGTATCTGATATGGGTTTCATTTCATTGTACTTTTTGCATACTGCAAATGGCTCTTAGATGCTACTTTCGGCATGTAACATGCTCAACTATGTGTAGGTATGTGAAGAAATTATCGTCAAGTTGATTGGATGGAAGCCTGTTGATTTACAAATTGCGGACATAAAGCCATGGACAATGCATGCAGAAGTTGCTGAGAATTATGTTTCACACAATAATCGAGTGATACTTGTTGGCGATGCTGCTCATCGGTTCCCACCTGCTGGTGGCTTTGGTTAGTTATTCATCCATGATGGTTTTGCTCTGTTTTCTGACTGTCATGCTCTGCTGTATCTCTGAAGTTAATGTTGGATGCCACTTTAAATCTGAATTATTACTTTATTGGAGGTTAGCTTGATTCAAATTACTTTACCAGTGCCATCAGTTACTGGAAAATCTCAAAATTAAAAATAATGGCTAAATATGGTTTGGTTATATACTTCACATTCGTTACTGTCTCAGCTGAAAAAAAATGGACTCTCGGGTTCCAGTTTTGTCTAGCTGAATTTTATTTGTAGGCTTTTGTTGCAGGAATGAATACTGGTATTCAGGATGCACATAACTTAGCATGGAAGATCAGCTCTATGTTTAGTGGTATTGCTTCATCATATATAATCCAAACTTATGAGATGGAGCGTAAGCCGGTATGACTCACGCGACATTCTGTTCTGTTTCTCTTACTGAATGCTATTTGGAGAATACTTGACATTATTCTTTGATTGTTTAAGATTGCCATTTCTAATACAGCATTAAGCGTTCGGAATTTTAAAGCTGCTATGTCAGTTCCAGCAGCTTTGGGTCTTGACCCAACTATTGCAAACTCAGGTGAAATAAATAACTTATCCTGTTCTACTGGTATTGATGCTCTTGCTCATGATTCATGTCTATCTGACAAGGAAATTTTTTTTGGATCTTTTCTGCTTCTGCTATTTACTCTTTCCTGTTAAACCTCCCTTTACAGTACATCAAGCAATAAATAGCAGTCTAGGCTATCTTCTACCATCAGGGTTACAAAAGTCTGTTTTGGAAGGAATTTTCTCCATAGGTCGTGCTCAGCTTTCAAACTTAGTGTTGAACGAAAATAATCCAATCGGGTCGTCACGACTTGCTAGGCTAAAAAAAATTTTTGATGAGGGGAAAAGCCTTCGGCTCCAATTTCCTGCTGAAGATCTCGGCTTCTGGTACTTCACTAATGCTATTGCTTTAGATAGAAACCATATTATATAATAAAGAAAATGACTGCTCTGTTTGGTACATCACACTATCTGATATTTGGTTGGATTGACTATTTAAAACTGAAGAGTTACAAGTTCTCATACATGTAGATCAAGCCTTCCACATCGAATAAAACCGGATCCCTGATTTTGTTGTCATTGTAAAAAAAACATGATTTAGGAACCTTGCATGTCATTTGTGTGATTATCCATATGGCTTATATATCTATTGAATTTTCACTAGTTATCAAGACGGAGCTTTAGTTGTTGAAAGAAGAGACTGCAAAACAGCCGAAATATCTAATGACTATAAGATGGAATCTAGGGATTTTGTCCTCTCTGTCAAACCAGGATCACGTTTACCTCATATGAAAGTCAGAGCACTCAAAGCATCCTCCAACAAGGTTTCATCCCTATCTATTAATTTATTTTTTGTTTCTAAAGACTCTTTCCTGTATCCATAAGTGATTGAAGTTTCTTAACAGGATGTTTTCTCTACCTTGGATCTCATTCCTGGAGACAAAGTTGAATTCCTCTTCATCATAGCACCAGCAAAGGAATCTTATGATCTTGCATGTGATATGCTCAGTGTTTCAGAAAAAATCAGAGTACCCCTTAAAATATGCATTATCTGGCCTCAAGGTTTGACCGATCATGTTAATCACAGTGAGTTGGCATTAGCGCCCTGGAAAAACTATGTTGATGTTGAGGAAGTTGACTCTTCTTCATCAAACTCATGGTGGGAAATTTGCAACTTGACTACAAACGGAGTTATCTTGGTAAGGCCTGATGAGCACATTGCTTGGATGGCAGAATCTACCGCAGGAAAGAATAATTCTGTGGATTTGGAAAGAGTCTTCTCTCTCATATTAGGAACTCAAAAGGAACCAAATTAAATGTTTGGTCGTCCAAGATATCCAACCAAAGGCGTGATGTAGAACATATGCAAGTGAAACCGGGTACACATAAAAAATAGCCATTATATATTATTTTTTCCTCCATTGGACTTGTTAAAGAACCAAGGGATTTAAAGGTTTTGAATAATTTTATTGTTCTTTTGTTTGGTAGAAATGATTATGGTGGTAATAAATGTATAACGCCCGATACATGTGATTTTATCAGGCATTAAATGTGATTTTATAATTATATTATGTTCCGTCCGATAATTCATATTAAGACGGAAGGATAACATTTTTCCAGGTGCTTTCATTGAACCAACCATGTATATTATCATCTTGATCAATCTTTATAAGCTAATAATCAAAATAATCTATTAAGGTCAATAGTTCTCTTGCATGAGTAGAACGTGCATGACTGAAGTACATGGACATGATAGGCTGATTTAAAACAGGTCAATGGAAAAGTGGAAATGTGCATGTTGTTTAATTAAAAGATGCAACATTAATTTTGAAAAGCACTCTAATCCTGCCAATTTAGTATTAATAAAATATCAAAGATTAAAAAATTCTTTCTTTTTTCCTTTCCTCCAATTTTAGTTTTTGCTTAGGGTATTTAGGATACGTTTGGATTATGAGTTTTGATGAGGTCGATTAGATTAAGTTAGGATGAGATGAGTTTATATAACAAATTGTCAAATATCATGATTTAAAAAATTAAGTAAGGTGGGATGAATGATTTAAAGCCCATCAAACAACTTAAAACTCAACTAATCAATTTGACGATTCTCGATGAGTTATAATTTTTTTTACCAATTTTATCTTTTTTCTATTTTATAATCTTAAATATGAGTTTTTGTATCAAATTAAATAAAGAATAAAATAAAATTTTAAATCAACTAACTTTTTAAATCTTATGATTTAATTTTTTTATCCAATAATTTAATTTAACACATCCTCCTCATTTAATTTTTATCCAAACATAAACTTATTAATAACCCACCACACTCTCCTTCACCAATAATCATCACTTGCTTCACTCCCTTTCATCATTAAATACTCAAACAAAACCTAAGTGTCCAAGATTTTAGCGCCTTAATAAATAGTGCACCATAAAAATTCAAGAACATTGATTTGCTATTGTTATCTTTCTCAAAGTGGCGAAAATCATTAATAAAAATAATTTGATTATGTTTTAAATATTCTAAACTTTTTGGCTAAGAAAGAACGAGTTAACTTTTTTTTAAAAAAATTATATTATTTTCACGCTTATTTAAACGATTTGCACATTCTATTTTGAAGTTGTTGCCGCAATGTCTGAATTCAACACCAACGTTGATGAAAGAGTTAAAATTTATATCGAGTTTAAATAATTACTCACAAATAGATCCAAACTGGAATACTAAATTTTATATCATTTGCACTCGTGTCCATTAAAATTGTGCTCATGTGCGTTGCTCATCTTGCACAACATGAACATAGCGTGCTTATAGTGCCGGCACAACATGTTCTTTTCTTTTTCTTTTTTTAATTTTTCATTTAATCTTTTGGGTTTAAAATTTATATTGTTGTAATAGTGACCAGCCGTGATCACTGATCACGGAGTGATCACGGCCGTGATGACCACAAGGAGGTCGTGATCCTTAAGATCACGGCCGTGACAGATGGACCGTGATCAGAGAGATGACGGCCGTGACGCTCAAGCATCCACACGACGCGGGAGCGCGTGGACGACCGTTGATTGCATGTTGCGTATCGATACGATACGTAACATTAACGCACGCGATTCGTGCGTTAATAGGGTGTCGTCTGAAAGAGGAAACGAGCACACGAATCCGTCGATTGTGAGCGCGCCGTGAGCGCGCGGATTCGCCGTGATGAGGGGGCGGAGTGTTGCACGGCAGCGGCGATATAAGGACACGAGCGTGTGCTAGGAGCCCCCAATCCGATTTCGTGGAACACCCATCTCTCTCTCTCAATCCTTCACTGGTATCAGAGTGCCGACGCATCCTTTTTCCGACGCTTCCGTCGCTTCCGACGCACACGACACTTAGGCGTTCCTCTGTCCTCACCGCGGCACCCAATCGACCTCAGTCGGCGTCCCGAACACTCCCGTACCACTCCCGCGGCGAACGGCTGCAAAGATCGCCTCCGACGACGGTGTCCTGGCGGAGGTTGTTGCGAACGGCGAGCAGCATCCACGCGTACTCGAGCAAAATTGACGGTCCCAAGGTCTTCACACACACCATGCGACGTCTTATGCACTGTCGAACTCACCAAACGTCTGACGAATCGCCTCCGACGAACCTACTCTATTTTTTCGCTCGGTGAACGGTACGCGCGTCTTGACGGAGAAGATAAACAGTGTTCTTCTCACATGTTCAATCTGATCCGTCGATTCATTCTTCCCTATTAGATCTACTCCGTTGATTGTTAGATTAAGTCATAGCCGTTAGATCGTTATCTGATTAAATTCCATCTCATAATAGTTAGATCTAATTTGAACCGTAGGATTTATCTGATATATTTCTGATTAGATCTGAACCGTTATAACTTCATCTAGATCTCAATCGTTAATGTTATATGATTTAATCTGCATCGTTAGATTTAAACCATTATAACTGTTTTTAATTTGATCAAATCTATACCATCAGATTTTTTTTCTTGATCTTATAATCCTGGCCGTCCATTTTAAATTGATTTATAATTCATGTGTTTTGCAATTAATTCTAAATCAATTTTAGAAAATAATTTTAGTTTTTAATTACTATAATTTTCAGAAAATATTTCCTTATTTTCGGATAAAATTAGCTCATCCACTAATTTATTTTCAGACAGTATTTAATTTTATTAAATTTATTTCAAATAAATTTAGTTTATTAATTATTGAATTTATTTTCGGATAAAATTATTTTTTAGAAAATAAATTTATTCCATACATTGATAAGTTTTATTTTCGGATAAGTTAATTTTAGAAAATAAATTTAATATTTATTAAACTTATTTTTGAAGTAAATTTAATATACATTCTGATAAATTTATTTTCGAAAGTTTATTGATTATTGAATTTATTTTCGGATAAAATTAATTTTAGAAAATAAATTTATTCCATTTACTGATAACTTTATTTTCGGATAAGTTAATTTTAGAAAATAAATTTAGTATTTATTTTTTAAATTTATTTTTGAAGTAAATTTAATATACATTCTGATAAATTTATTTCCGGATAAATTAATCTTTAGAAAATAAATTTAGATTATTTTCTGTTATTTATTCTTTAGAAAATAATTTTTAGCTAGTTATTTGTTAAATTTATTTTCGGATAAAATTAATTTTTAGAAAATATTATTCCATTTATTGATAAGTTTTATTTTCAGATAAGTTAAGTTTAGAAAATAGACTTGGTAATTTTATTAATATTATTAAATTCATTTCAAATAAATTTTAGTTTATAAATTGTTAAATTTATTTTCGGATAAATTAATCTTTAGAAAATAAATTTAGATTATTTTCCGTTATTTATTATTTAGAAAATAATTTTTTAGCTAGTTATTTGTTAAATCTATTTTCGGTGAAATTAATTTAGAAAATAAATTTACTTTATTTGTCACTAAATTTATTTTCGGCAAAATTTTATCTATTTACTAACAGATTTATTTTCGGACAAGTCAATTTAGAAAATAAAATAGTTTATTTACAGTCGGATAAATTGATTTAGAAAATAAACTTACTTCATTTGACATTAGATTTATTTTTCCGGTAAAATCAAGTTAGAAATACTCCATTTGCCATTAGATCTATTTTCTATATAGATTAATCTGAAGAATAAATTTAATTATTTTTTCTGTTGTTTATTATTAATTTTTGGGCCAAATTAGATTAGAAAATAAGTTGAATTTATTATTAAGTTGTTTACTGTTAAACTTATTTATCTTGCTGTTAAATTTATAAATTAATTTAGAAAATAAATTTTGTTAATTCTCTGCTGTTTATTATTTATTTATTGTTAAATTCATTTTCGGCAAAATTTAATTTAGAAAATGAATTTACTTTATTTGCCGACAGACTTATTTTCTTTATAGATTAATTTAGCAAATAAATTTACTTCATTTGCTGTTAAATTTATTTTCTAGTATATATTATCTTTTAGAGAATAAGTTTAATTTATCATTAAGTTTTGATTTATTTATTATCAAAACATGTTTTCTGACAAATTAATATTTTTTTTATATACTCTTCGGATATATTGATTATAGTATATATATATATATATTTCTTTTAATTTAATTTCGGTTGTATTAATTTAGAAAATATTTTTTGCTAAATTTATTTATTTTTGGATAACTTAATTTAGAAGATAATTTTTTTTATTAAATTTGCTTTCGGATAAATTTATTTAGAAAATAAATTTATTTTTTTTGTCAAATTTATTTTTTTTGCGCAAATTAATTTTGAAAATAAATTCAGTTTATACATATAAACTCCTTTTTATTATACATATTTTTTTAGGTTAGAAAATAAATTTATTGTTTTTGACATATTTATTTTTGAATAAATAAATTATATCCTTGTATTTTTACACTAAAATTTTTTTTTTCTGACTAAATTTTAATTTATTTTGTTCTTTTAGGTATGTCTAAGTTCATGGCCGCTGAACTAGTCAAATTGGACCGTTTTAAGGGCGCCAACTACGACGTCTGGAGTCGTAAGATTCGCTATGGCCTAGTTCATGACGACCTATAAAGCTATATTGACACAGCTCCACCAGTTCTTCAAGATAATGCTACTGATGAGTAGAGAGCAGCTCACACTGCGGTGCTGGAGCAAAGGAAGTCTGGTGACGAAAAGGCCAAGACCTTCATATTGATGTATATGGAGGATAATTTGATCAGGGTCTTTGAAACCCACGAAAATGCTTATGAGCTTTGGGAAGCTCTAAAGGATAAGTATGCGTCCAAGAGGGGCATGAACATTCAGTTGTTGTTGCATAGATATACTACATGTAAGATGAAAGCGGACGATAATGTCTCTGATCATGTTAATAAAATGATTGTAATGGCTAAAGATTTGAAAGCTGCAGGTTGTGCACTACCAGAGCCATTGCAGATCACCTCAGTGCTGAACAGTCTCCCCCCCGCCTTCGACATGACTGCAACAACAGTGCGTGTCAATGAGTCAATCAAAAGGGTTGCTGAACTGCCCTCTATCTTGGCTATTGAGCAGGACATGGCCAAAGGGAAGAGGAACATAGACAATGCCTTCGAGGTGGAGGATGCTGCTGAAGAGGAGGAGGAAGAGGTCCATGCTATGCGCTATCAGCGCAAGAAGTCCAGACCAGGCTTCAGCCCCAAGAAGAAGCAACTCAAACCTCATGCAGGGCAGAAGGCAACAAAGGGAGCTTGCTTCAATTGTGAGAAATTTGGCCATTTCAAGAGTCATTGCCCAAACAAGCCAAAGTAAGATGGCCCACCCAGTGGTCAAGGTGGACAAGGAGGTGGAAGACACAATAAGGGAACTGGAACCAACAAGACTTTACATTCCTTGGTGGTGAAATGTAATGCAACAACAACTGATATTGAAGGCTGGTGGATCGATTCTGGAGCGACCCATCACGTTGCCAAGACCAAGGAGGACCTTATCAACTTCAAGGAGATAGCAAAAGGGGAAAAGAGGATCTACATGGGCAACAACACATACCTCGATATTGAGGGTGTTGGTGAGTACAAACTAGACATTGGTGATAGTTTATTGTACTCAAAGATGTGTTGTATGCGCCGAGTTTGAGGCGCAATTTGATCTCTGTTCCTGTCCTTTTGTATAAGAGTTGCGAGGTTAAATTTTATAATGGTCGGGTGAAAATTGGAAAAAACAATAAGGTCATTGCAACCGGGAAGCTTGTACCCGGTCATGACATGTTTTGTTTGAATATGGTAAAAAATAATGAAATAAAAGACTCTTCTCAGTATTCATTGTGTTATATGTCTGATTATGATCTCTAGCATGAGAGACTAGGATATCCAGGAAATTCAAAAATAGAAATAAAGAAGATGAATTTAGTGCAACATTTTTGGCGCAAGAACAGTGCCTTGTGAGCATTGCTTGGCCGGTAAAATGACAATGTCTCCTTTTGGTGTGGGGACAAGGTCAACTGAGTTTTTGGAACTAATTCATTCTGATATTTATGGACCATTGAGTATTCCTACCTTCGAGGGAAAAGAGTACTTTATTACATTTATTGACGATTATTCTAAATATTGTTATGTATACCTCTTAGAGAGAAAGTCAGAAGCTTTTGAGACTTTCAAGAGGTATAAGACACTAGTTGAGAAGAGGTTAGGTAAACCTATTAAGTGCCTGAGGACAAATAGAGGAGGAGAGTTTACCTCCCGGAAATTCAAAGGATACTGCATTTCAGAGGGCATTCGTAGGGATACTACGATGTCGTAGACACCACAGCAGAATGGTGTGGCAGAGAGGAAGAACATGACTCTGATGAATGCAGTGAGGTGTATGTTGTCCCACTCGGGTATGCCAAAGCATTTTTGGGGTGAAGCTTTGAGGACCGCGAGTTACATATAGAACCGAATTCCCACAAAGTTCGTGGAATCAACGTCATATGAGTTATGGGTTGGTAGAAAGCCTGAGATGAGTCATCTCCGGAAGTGGAGATGTAAGGCGCACGTGTTGATTCCTAGTCAGATGAGGGACAAGCTAGATATGAGGACAGAAACGTGCAGATTTATTGAATATAGTGAGCAGTCCAAAGGGTACAGATTTTTCCATCAGGAAAAGGACCTCATAGAGAGTCGTGATGCTTCTTTTGTACAGAATGAAAGGGAGCAGGTTGGGGAGGGAGAAGATCCCCTCACGATTCTAGGAGACGATGGAC
>LTAE01004015.1:0-20495 GCA_001647135.1 Pontederia paniculata | reverse complement strand
CATTGCCCATGTATTGTGATAATCAAGCTGCGATAAGCTTGATACACAGTGGAGCCAATAGTTCAAAAGGAAAGCATATTAAGATAGAATATCACTATATTCAGGATATAGTCGAAAAGAAGAAAGTGACAGTGACGTATATGCCTAATAGTGATATGTTAGCTGATTTCCTCACAAAGAGAATTGCAGCTAGTACTTTTATCAAGCATGTTGGCTTGATGAGACTCAGGAGTGAATGAATCAGTGTGAAGTATTCACGGATAGTGAAAACTTCGGAACAATGATCTCCCGTTAGACTACTCACGGATAGTGGGAGTGCTGACACAGTGACCACGCTGGTCAAGTGAGAAATTGTTGTAATGGTGACCAACCGTGATCACTGATCACAACCGTGATGGCCACAAGGAGGCCGTGATCCCTGAGATCACGACCGTGATGGACTGACCGTGATCAGAGAGATCACGGCCGTGATGCTCAAGCATCCACACGACGCGGGAGCGCGCGGACGACCGTTGATCGCGAGTTGCGTATCAATACGATACGTAACATTAATGCACACGATTCGTGCGTTAATAAGGTGTCGTCTGGAAGAGGAAACGAGCGCACGCATCCGTCGATTGTGAGCGCGCGGATTCGCTGTGATGAGGGGGGCGAAGTGCTGCGCGGCAGCGGCGATATAAGGACACGAGCGTATGCTAGGAGGTCCCAATCCGATTTCGCGGAACACCTATCTCCCTCTCTCAATCCTTCATATATACCATATTTTAATCAATTACTAGAGATAATATATATATATATATATATATATATATATATATATTTAAATTAACTGCGTTGAATCATTCTTGTGCCGTATCGGGCAAAGACATGCCGTGAACATATCGGATTCGTCATGTATATCGGATCCAGATTCCATTTAGCTTCGCGGCAGCCGTCCAAACAGCAATTGACCGACTCATCAATCAATCTACGCCGTACGATCCTGGGGCCAACAAGCAGGCCCACCGTTATCCAGTTGTGGACGGTGGAGATTCCTTATAAATGGAAGCGAAGAGATCTCAACCGCAGCATTCCGTTTAATTTTGTTTTCCCTATCGTCGTTTCTTCAGTCTCTTCCAGGTGCTCGGTGAAGAAGACGAACGAACGCGAGAGGGAGGCGGTGACGGAGGAGGCGGCGGAGGGCGGAGCAGTTGAATGCGAGGAGGGAGTTCCGGAAGGGTTTTGGGAGGGGCTTCGCTTGGGATTCAGGTTTGGATTAGGCTTCTCGGAAGCATATTGTTGGCCCTTTCTTGCCGTTATCCTTTGGCCGTCGCGGCGGCCGCCGGTTCTTTCTTCATTTCTACGCCTCTTTTCTTGTCTTTGATCTTGGTTTCCAGCGTCATTCTGGGTTTCTGTGCTCGAATTCGAAGCTTGTTTTGGTGTTCTTGAGGGTTCTTGAAGCTTGGAGGATTTGAGGTTTTGACGATGGCTGGGCATAACGGTTTGCGCTTCTAATGCCTGCCAGACGCAAGGTGGGTTCTTGCATTGTTTTTCTGTCGGAATAGGGATTGGAGGATTGAATGGTGGAAAGTGAATTCTTGTGGGAGCTTGGTTTTTTTCTTTTTTGGATATCTTGACGAGATTGCGCCGGGAATCCTTTTGGTTTCGCCCTTGACGAGCTCAAATTTTTATTGGCTTAGAAATCTGATAATGAATCTTTCACATAATCAAGTGTTGGCTTCCTTTGAGATTCCATGTGGTTATTACTCTGTGCCGTTAAAATTTGATTCTTGGAGATGGTCGCTAAAGATTCCGAAGTATATATACCAATATTTGCTAATTTGAAGCATTATTAGCAGTCCTAACATTTGTTTTGTGCAATGATTGGGAAAAGACAGAGGGTTGTCAAAGTCGAAGGGCTTCTCCTTGTGTTTTATTCATGATTATTGGCATGCGGTGGAGACAGTAGGTGAATCAGAAGGGCTTTGATAGTTCTTGTCGACTCAGAGGACCCCTCTGCAATAACGGGGAAGGTTCATCATAGTAAACATGGATAACCGTGGCATTTCCAATCTCTCCTTCGAAGTCATATCACTTTCAAATATGTCTAGATCAGATAAGGAAGTCTTGTTGATGAGGCTTAAAGAAGAGCTTCAGCATGTACGGTTTTGGCTGAAGAAAATATCCACCAGTGGGGTTGCCTTCACATCTTCCACTGATGTACATCCCAAGAAGAAAATTTCAGTCAGTGAGAAAGTTTCCCACTTCAAGGATGGTAACTCTGGAAGGTTTAAATCTATAAAGAAGGCTCCATTGCCACCTCCAGTAAGCAAGTCATATGATGTACTGATGAAACAGTGTGAAACCCTTCTTGAGAGTTTGATGACTCATCAGCATGCATCGTTATTTAACTCTCCTGTTGATGTAGTCAAGTTCAAAATTCCAGATTATTTTCAAATTATCAAGCATCCAATGGATCTGGGAACTATCAAGAATAAGTTAGCGTCAGGTAGCTATGATAGCCCTTGGGGTTTTGTTTCTGATGTAAGACTTACATTCAACAATGCCAAGACTTATAATCCAATTGATAATATCGTACATACTATGGCTGACAATATGAGCAAGTTCTTCGAAGCAAAATGGAAGACTATAGAGAAAAATTTGGATGCTGCTGATGCACATGCTGAAAGAAAAGTGGTTGCTCTAAATGCAGCAGCACAACCAAAGAAGAGATCCAAGCCTGCTGCCCTTGAAGTCATTCAGCCAGAGATGACAAAATGGACCAGGAAAGAGAAGAACCTTCTGAAGGATCGCTTAGAATCCATAAACTTGATGGAAGATCCCTTTCTCGAGTTCTTCAGAAAGAATTCATGTATTCCAGATGAAATTAGCGAGGACTTTGATATTCAGGTTGATCTTAATTCTTTAAGCAACGAGGCATTATCTCAATTAGAGAAGCTTTTGAGTGACCACTCGGCTGGGAAACAACCAGAACATCAAGCAGAATCTGAGCCTTGTGTAATGGAGGTGGGCACTGTTTCTTTGGTTTTTGGACTAGGTAGTGCTACATACTTGTGTGTTCATTACTGTTTGCTGATTTATTTCACAGAATTTTAATTGAATCCGATCTTAGCAATCAATCCATTCCTCACTGCAAAGGTAGACTACCTTTTTCCTGAAGGAAACTTATGATTCTTATATATCAGGCATATCCCACTCAATTAAATCATGAAGGCAACGGGCAAGCTGAAGAGGATGTAGATATTGTCAATGATCCTCCCATCTCAAACTATTCACCGGTGGTGATAGAAAAGGATACTAGAGTTAGAAGTGGCGAGTCCAGTGTTTCAAGTACTTCTAGTAGTGATTCAGGGTCATCCTCCAGTGGTTAGCATCTTGTCTTTTGTAATATCTATGTGTTAGCTTTACAAGTTGTGGAATCCATTGTATTTTATGTCAAAGTATTTAATACTAATGGCATTTTTCTACTGTATCATTATCATTGATATCTTCATCTTTTTGAAATCCACGATATGAAAGTATATTAGGTTGGTCCTTTCATTTCTGTTATTCATTTGTAAGAACTCTTTGTTAAACCTTTTGGATTATTAGTCAGACTCGCTTCTTATCCTTTTCCTCTAAAAAGTGTTTGTGTTTCACTCTCTTTCAGTGATAGCTGAAGCTGTCTTTTTTTTTTCACTTTATGGTTTCAGGGTTTTCCAAACTTGTGTCAGGAAAGGTTATAATTGATGAAATGTTATATATGTAGAGGGTTGCTATCCTCTCCAAGGCATTAAGCAACCTCCATATATGTAGAGGATTAATCTTTTATCTATTGTAGCAAATAATCACACATCTTTTCTTGGTTTTCCGTCCTTTTTTCCTCTTCACTTTTTATCTTGGATAGGGAAGATGCTGGAGTTTATGCCTTGTCAGGAAAAAACATGAGAGATGAAAAAAAAAGGTAGAGCTAAACACCCTTCAAAAAGATAAAGGTTGATTTAAACAGAATGAATAAAATGCTTTACAAAAAAAAGACTGTATGTGACCTAGAGATAGTACAAGTTTGTACTTCATGATAAAGATCAAAGAGTAAAGACAGTATTATTGCCAGCGGAATATTCTTACCTGTCATTTTGAAACTCATCCTCACATGATGTTGTGCTACTTCTTTATCGCTGTTCATCATTTCTTTAATCATGTGGTTTACTAGTGATGAACTAACAATGATCTAGATATTTTTGGATTGCTTGTATGGAGAATCAAAGTTCTAGGACTTGTGTATCAATAGACTTCAGAATATAAGCAACAGTAGCTGATTGTTAGCTACTAAACAGTGAGTATGCATGTGTCAATACACTTCAAAATATATTGTTGGTCTATGGTCATGGTTGGGTCCTTCACGAGAGAACATAAGATGGAATGACCTTGTCCATCCTGAGTATGTAAGTTGTTGAGTGCTCCCTTTGGAGGTCCGGCCTGTCCCGTAGGTTGATGAATGTGGTGCCAGGGTCCCTTTTCTTTTGAGATGGGTGCCAGTCTCCTTTTATTTACTTATTACATTTCGGCATCCTTTCCTTCTCCTTGGAACTTAAGGATTTGGAAATTGGACTGGGATCAGGGCTTTGTCTTCTGACTTCAGGTAACCTAATTTAGAATAAAAATGGTAGACTGTTTATCTCGAATAATCATCCCTTCTCTTTTTTTTTTTAAAAAAGAAAAAGAACCTCATAAAAAAGGAAAACAATGTCCTTAGGCCGTTGTATATGTGCTGCAAAAGTTTAGAAATTTTGGGCAAAGTACAAAATAGAACATCTTTAGCTCAAGTTCTAAAAACACAATTGTCGGTCAAATGTAATCATCGGCACAAGGAAGGTTCAGAAGTGAGTGCTGCAATGTCATGCATGGAGAATAATGCACAGAGTGCATGCTTTATGTAGATCGTGTATGCTTTTTTAATTGTTTAATCGTGATAATTGAGAATGCCTATATAATTGAAGATAATTTAGTAGCAAATAATTATAAAATACCTTCAATCACTCATCTCTAACAAGACTTAACTATTACTTATTAGTATATTATTTACTGTATTTGAGAAATCGAGGAATAACTTAAGTAGAAGAAAAAAACATCAGTATAGTTTCAGAGTAGCAAACTATAATAATAGAAATAGAAGTGGGTGGGCAGATATGCACCCTTAATCAGCCACAAAGGCATTCAAAATTCTCCCATGGAGATCTGCATTGAGTTACATTGCTGAACTGGCCACATCGTATTTCTTGGAAACCATTGGGCTACTGTGATTATTAGGATTTGTTATGAAGGGCCTGTGATGTAGAACAAGAATAATATTATGGGTTTTATACCCTATGGTAGGGGTGAGCATAATCGGGTTCGGGTCGGGAATGAAGTCGTCCCGATACCGACCCGATTTTAGTCGGGAAAGAGACAACTTGTCCCATTCCCGACCCGGTTGAAATCGGGGTCGGGTCCGGGACGTCCCGATTTGGTTCGGGAACTAGATCGGGAAATCCCGATTATTTTAAAATTCTTCTTAAAGTTGTAGAGACTCAAAGATTTATGAATTATACAAAGAAATGTACACTCATATAAAAAATATATAATATATAATTTATAATTTAATAGAAGAAAAAATAAAAGTTAGCATCAACAAATCAAATCATTTTATGAAAGACCTTTTTAACAAAATGCATGCTTGTGCAAAAAATATAATCGGTAATATTGTAGCAAAAACTATATAGCACATTTAACATTGTACCATTACCAGGTATTATCAAATAAAGTATAAAACTCATCTTGCAATGAAATATAAAACCTACACAAAAAACGAAAAAAAAATTAATAAAGGAGATAAAGAAACTAGTTACAATATCTAAAGACAAGACCAAACAAGTACAGAAGATGGAGTAGTCTATTGTTGCAATGGACAGAAACTTTAGGATTATTTTTTTAGGAGAAGATTGCAGTTGAATATTGAAAGTTATGAATGAACCTTATAAACTAAAAAATAAGAATAATAATATATATTAAAATAAATAATTAAATATTAATACCGGGTCGGGACTAATCGGGAATTCTATATAGTAACCCGATTTTTACCCGAATCATGTCGGGTATTTTAGGCCTTGACCCGATACGGACCCGGATAGTAATCGGGTCGGGAAAAAATCCCGACAAATCGGGTCGGGACAACCGGGTCGTCCCGGCCTGTGCTCACCCCTACCCTATGGTCATTAGTCTTTAGTTATGGGCTTTAGCGTGAGCCCTTTAGTTAGATCTTTTGATTATTTTAGTTTCTTTTTTATTAGTTTCCTTTTATTAGGAGCTTTCCTTATATTAGGTTACCTTTTGTTACTTTTTCTTTTATTTAGGTTTCCATATTATTTGATATATGAGGTGTTTAGAACCCTATAAATAATCTTGCATATTTTTCCTTAAGTGGATTCAAGTCTCCATCAGCTTGGTTATTAGGAATTACAACTTGCCTACCTATTTCAGGCAAGACAGTTACATGAGAATACCCTAGGAATTAAATGTGATTAGTACTTCAGGCAATCATTTAATGTGATATTTATTTCAGATGATATTAGTATGGCTGTTTTAGTTCCATGCCTTATTATCATTTCACTAAGTTATGTTTGTAACTAATCATTGACAAAAGTCATGATATCTTTACTTGAAACAAATAGACTTACATTATTCTTGCCTGAATAGTAGGGAATTGATGTGCACTGAAGGTATATAGTCTTCATCACAACATTCTGTGGAAGTCGAAAGTTTTTTTATTTCAATATTGTTACATGATTTCCATCCTGTTGCAGATTCTGATTCTGGTAGTTCTTCTGGAAGTGAATCTGACATCAAAGCTCCAGGCCTCAGAATGGTTGCCAAGGTATTTTGGATTTGCTCACTTTCCAGCATTTCTTTTCAGAATTTCACTTTGCCGCCTGTATAGGAAAATGCAGTGTGCGGAGAAGCACTGGACCCAGATAAAAGTCGTACACAAAACCCTTTTGATGGGAACAGTGAGTTCTAGGGCCTTATCAATAATATAACTCCATGCAATAAACGAGAAAGGACATTGCAGAATTTGCCTTTCAATTGATTTTCCATCTGAAGACTTATTATGCTGAAAACTTACACAGGATCTTCAGGTGGAACTGTTCAACAAGAAAAGGAGGCTTATCTTAAATCTGACTCCATTGAGAGAGACTGCACTAGAGAGGGTAAGGATGTCCCAAGAAGACTATTGCGAATGTCCAAGGTCTATGCATATCATACGGATGGATATCCTTAATTTTACATGTGGCATATTTTAGGGGCAAAAGCTCCAACTGGGGGACAGATCTCCCTTGAAAAGGTCTATCATGCGGCCCATGAAAAGACACTTGATCAGGTTGGTGTAGATCCATCTAAAATTGTTTCCATGGTATCAACTACATATGTGCACAGTTTGGCTTAATGATTAATGGGTGAATTACTATTCAAACCTTATGGCTTCAGGATAAAAAAAGAGCCCTTGAGAAGCTTCGGCAGGACATAGAGGAACTTGAGAGGAGGCAGCAAAGGAAAGGTACATGAGAAACTTCTGAGTGTTCAAGTGAGCCTGTAACATTCCATTGTTGATTATTGTGAACACATGAGAACAGGAAAAGCTAGGATTCAAGTAGAAGCTGAAGTTGCTGAGGATTCTGGACCGCAAACTAAAGAAGAAATAGCAGCAGAAGCGATGCACAAACTTATACTTGAAAGAGAAGCATCAAGACAGCTTTTGTCACAGGCGGGTAAAAAATTTGGGCAGGATACATGCGACTATTGCCTGCTAGTTTACTCTAACAATATATTCTTTCCTCATAATGCAGATGAAGAAAACTGTGGAGATCAATGAAAATAGTTCATTTGATGGGACAAGCCTGTTTCATTCACTTGATGTTGGAGGTTTTCAGTTTGGGGCCAGCAACCCTTTAGAACAACTTGGGTTGTCTCTGAAAGTTGACGACGAGGAGGAAGAATGAGGTTAAACTAACAGCATGCACCTGTAACAACAATCCATTGACTGTTAGCTGTGTTTTCCGAAATATTGTCACAGGAGTAAGAGACTGCGATGCAAATGATGCCCTGGATGGAGAAGACATCATCACTCTGTTCATGCAGTTCAACAGCGAAGGCCCTCATAATGATGAGCCGCAGAACTTGGGAGGCCCCCCTATATGGTCCTTTGTATGCTCTGTCTTGTTGCAATATAGCTGCTTTCAGGTCTGGATAGTTTGAAGGCTTGGCAAAGAAATATTTACTAAAATATTTGATAGTATATCTTCAACCATGCCTGCTCATGCTGGCCCTTCATGCACTATGCTCTGAGAGTTGGTATTCTGGTTCATGTGGATTGTTGTAGATATACAATTTTTCAAGGTATTCATAAAGGGACATGCATATGGTTAGGATCACATCAAACATTATATTTGTGTGTAACCATATTTCAGGAATGCCAAAATGGAAAATTTTATGCTCATAAAATTTTTTGTCCTATGAACTTTCCAGCGATATCAAGTCCACATTCAGAAATCAAAGAATGCTAGTAAAAATGCAAGGATGCACAAGAAAAAAAAACAGCGTCCTAAACAATTCAAAAATGATACTATACATGCCAAAGAAAGTAAAAACATAGTGGAGGAAATTACTCCAATGCTCACTAATTCTCAAACATGCCTTCATCTGACATCCTGGGAGATTCGGTGCCATTGACGAATGGTTTATCTGTTGAAGTTGAATTAGAATCTCCAAAAATCCTATAGTCGAAATCCAAGTCGTCGTCCTCATCGTCGTCCTCATCGTCGTCGTCGTCATTGTCCTCATGTTGTTCCTCTTCTGATTGCTTTGGAGCTTCCTTCATCTGAGCTTCACGATGCATCCGTTGTTTTATGGCCTCATCATATGACATTTCATACCATACATTACCTCTTCCCACGATGGATCTGTTGTGGTCCTCTGTCATTCTCTCCTGCTTACTCTTCTCTGAATTTTTGGGCTCTCCCCAGTAGTCGTAACGGTATAGCGGATGTGTCGGATCGTAACGGTCCTTTCCCCACAGCCTTTTATCATCAACATATCTCCCAGGTTCTTCCAACGGAAGGCCAAGAGCTCTCCGGCTGCCAACAAATCATGCAAAATAAATAAGCCACTAGGAAAGATTTTTTGCAAGAAAACTGAATGGAAAATGCATATTACTTCAACAAATACTGAGGATCGAGGTATCATATCTGACATGATGATGAAATGCTTAAAACCAATGGGGTGGGGGTGGAGTGGTAAGGAGCTTCTCACCCACCATGCCAAGTGTCCAACCCAGGGCGACATATATTAGTCGGGTACTAGTAGCCCCGGACACTGTGGGGGCAATCCAAAAAAACGCTTAAAGGGATAACAGCTGGAAAGGACATGCACACTTGATGAAATTCAAACTTAAAGCACCTACAAGTTCTAGCTATGCTTTTCATCACATTGAAATGGCACAGAGCACATGACAGCAGAAGCTACTCTCTTAGCTAGTAGTTAGATATGAGAACGAATTTACAGCAGGCAGAATATGGTAAAAGCCTATTGCGTTGCCCAATGACCTTGGGGTTGCAGCATCCAAGGGCTACTTCCATTTGGAGAAAGGGAAAGAAGGCTGTTCTCCTAGTAGTTTTTCTTTAGGAATTAGTTTGACATAGACCCACCTTGTAATAACAAAGCACAATCACTCTTTTTAAGAAAGTACATTTGTATTCTAGAACGATATGCAGAGTGCAAAACATGACTTCTTGTACAATGATCCAAACCCATCAAAAAATAATATGAAAACTGATACATTCAATTGCTCAAGAACTCACTGCTTACCTCTTCCCGCAATGTGTTATGAACTAAGGACATGAACAAGTCCTTGAGAATATCACTCCTTTTTTGTGTAAAACAAATGAAACTCTAGATACCTGACCTATCTTGAAATTTAATAAATAAAAAAAAGATATCAAGAAAGTTCATACTTGCTAATATCTCTTATTAGAGCCTCACGTTCTTCCAAAGATCGCTTCCAATGCATTAGATCATATTCATCCATTTCTACATTTCGCCTCAATTTCGGAACCATGTACTCTTCTCCTCTAGCTTCAGCCTCCTTCTTTAACTTGTTGTTAAGCTGCACAAAATTTTAAAAGAAAACAGTCGGAAGACTCTTCTATGTTTAACAAATATATGTGACCAAGTAAAAAGAGGGTGGAGTAAGCACCGTCTAGAAGGAAGACAAATGGTAGCACATGCAGATGTGAACAACAGAAGGATTAAATCATATTTACAAAAAAGCAAAGCAGCTAGTGTATAGAGCATATTGTTTAGATTAACTACTGACGTGCTCAGATGGACTACTGACATGGCTCAGATGGCCTGAGCATCAGAAGTTCAGCACAGAGGGGTTCTTAGATTTCAGTTATAGCAAACGAACAGTGTTACTCATATTATGATGAGTAAGATTACCTGACGCTCAGCTCGTGCAGCCTCCAAATCAAGTTCTTTGAGATTTGTGTTCTGGAAAGAATTCAAAAAAGTGAATTGTTTTTTCAATCTATGACCAAAATGTACTGTACGTTAAAGAAGAGAATCCAGAATAACTGTTACCAGAATTGTCTTTGGTAGCAAAGTTTGCTTGTAGTAAGCCTTTGTATATTCAACACTATTTTCTTCATCAAAGGTAAAATCAACAGTTGCTTCGTAAGGCCTGTCCTTATACTTGTCAGGATTTTCCTCCTCGTGATCGAGTATCATTTGTTCAGCATTATGTAGATGCCACAACTACAGTTGTCCAAGAAAACGAAAGTGTAGTCAGAGAGTATGAATGCATTGGCGTGTACAAGTAATAACTAAAATCAAGATCTTTGTTCTAGGTGATAACAAATCTACCCTATCTACATAAGGGTGATCTGACAGAAGTGACTGGTCTTCCATTTTTATTGGAGGCCTTTTCCGAGGAATAGGTGGGCGGCCCGACTCCCTCTGCAAACAAGCACATGAAAGACAAATGATATATATTATTGGCATAGTTGGCACTAAACCTAAATTTTTGAAAGAAAATATAGTAATACAATATGCTAGATATATGCTTCCAGAATCCACTTCTTTTTCTAGAAGGATTCACTTCTATGTATACAAGAAATAAAAGCCAGGAATTTCACATCCCGCCTTGAATGATGTGGTCAAGACATTTATGAAAAATATGTCAGAAAGAAACAAAATATCTAATACGGTTGGAAAAATTAGAATATCAGAATAGCATGACTCACCATTTGTGTGTAATGACTGAAGATGGAAAACACAAATCTTTTTCAAATCACATGGCATATAGGCAAACAATAAGTGCTTCCAAATATTCTGTGAAAATGGTCAGGATTTGTTTCTGAATCCTGATCACGTCAATACAAATATGAAAGAATCAACATCTAGCACTGGAATAATGAAGATTCATCAGAGGTTGAAATGGACATTTTGTTCAATCTTCCCTCCATCAATCCCTCTTTATTTTCAAGACAATCTTGAAGAACATGATAACATGATGTACTTTTGTTTCTAAGGCAAAATGGGAAAAAAATTACCCCATCAATACTTTTAAGAGATGGACATCAAAAGTTACTGATGCTGGATACTTCATGTATCACCCCAAAGACTCAAACCCAGACCTCTCCAAGATGGATGAATAACAATCACTAGGTTAAATCCTTTTACATTACATATGCTATACATAAGAGAAAGGGGTCTATTCCCATCATAATTGTTATGGTGTTATGCAATACTTCAAGAAAAAATCTTTATTCTCACCCATAATAGTTCAGGATTTGTATCTTCATCTCTGTGAAATATTGGTGGAAAATCAAATCTGTTGAATCTGAGAATGTTAAGAAAACAATAAATATCAGAATAAAGCATGATTTGACTACTCTAGAAAAAGCATATAATAAAATATTAACATGAGTAGCTTAAATCCATTACTAAAATATCACTAAGATATAAAGGAGCAAAAGGAATTATCAAATAATCTTGGCCACATACATAAGGTGATCAATGTTGGGATTCACAAAACGCAACTCAATAGGGAAGCGGAAACGGTATGGATCTCGTTTAGCCTGCAGAACAGCAAAAAAGAGTGCCTTCAGCCTAATTGGAAAGCAATAATTATAAAGACTCGTACCAGATGAGAACAGAATGTGCAGAGAAGATGCACAGTGAAAGCACATGGGACCAATCATTCACAGTACATAAAGAAGTAGATAAATAAGATGGGATACAAATCATCCTAGATCCTGTGGACATTGTTAATTGTGGAAAATAATAAAACAACTAAACGAGAAAGATAAAACATTTTAGCTAGTATCTAGCTATTGTAGTGGGTAGACAAAATATCAAAGTTAAATTATCAGGTTAGGAGAATACAAAAAGGGTACTCACCAGTACTTCAACAAAGACATGCATACCAACTTTTATATGATGACGAATCCAATACCAATCATTTCCTTTTATTGGAACCCACCTACAGGTATGAGAAAGAATATACATAAAAATCTGATGAACCAAAAATAGATTTATGAGAAAGATGCAATTATTCACAATTGAAGCTGTGAATACATTCAAAAGAAACATCGAATGATTTGTAGGCAGATGTGAAAGCTAATCTCATTTCTTCATTATTGGCAAACACATCAACTATAAAGGAAATGTCATTTCCTCAATGCTAACAGCCTCTTGAACTATGACAGCAGAGTACGAAAGTCACTCTAACAAATTAATAACGTACCAACTACATCATAGATGTATCGGTCAACCATAACAGTTAACAGAAGAATCTTCAGTGTATGAGACACCACAAAGTAAGAGTGTTTGTTTTGCATATCTCAACACTGAGTTTCAGCCAAAGATATGACCCGAATATGAGATAATTTAAACAAATATCAGATAAGCAAAGGAAACACATCCTAGAACACATTTCACCTGGGTCCTACTCTATAACAATTGCGACAATGTTGTGCAAAAAAATAAATCATGTCTACAACATCTAAGAAGACAAAGACGAAAAAAAAAGAAACATTTACCCATCATGCACACATCCAATGTCAACAAAGGCTCCCTGATGAAGGTGTAGAGTTACAACTTTACCTCGGCAGATCTAGAGCAAATTTCCCAAACATCAAATTGTTAGAGAGATGATTAGTCAATGGTGGTTATTAATTTCAAGAAACAATAAGCTGTGTTAGCCAAGGACCAAGACACCTAACAGGTAACTGGTAGAAAAGAGAATGACCTTTCTGGAGTTGAATCAGTGAAATACCTGGCCTGGATATATAAATGGAAGTTCAAGCTGCAAAAAAAGAAAAAAATTCAATTGATCAAAACATAAGGTATTGATTGACCAATTTTGATGGATATTATTACTTAAACAGATGGAACATATACCATATCCTCTTTGTAGTCCTGGCCTCTTTTCCTCCTACCAGGATAATAGTCTTGGTCATGCTGTAAAGAAGGAAGGGAAAAGGTGAAATTCAATCACCAAAACTTTCAGAAAGGAAATAAGCAAAATTGGGACATAATATATAAGTCAAATAACTTATTTATTCTCTGTTCATACTCAATATATGTATGGATTTAAACATATAAAGATGATACATATTATTATGTTGTGTTTGTCGTAGCATAGCTCTTAGCAATATGTTACCAGACTTCAGAGTAAGTACATAGAAACTGAACAAGTCCTGATACTAATTTAAATAGAAAATGCATTTCATAACAGCTATCAGAAAAAAAGACAAGCTTTCTCTAAGATGAATGCAGATATGCTTTCTGTTATTATTCTTTGTAACGGTTGATGATAGGCTAGTCAATTCACATCATAACCCATGAATGAGACATGATCATAGTACTGTATTTGGGTTGGGATTGTACATCTTTGTGTTGTATTAGTGTCAAATTAATCAACCATCTAACTCATTAACCTTAATTATTTCTGGTAAATAGTTAATTTTCATATGTTCCTTCCTGATTTCATCCCTTGTCATATAACATAATAATTGCTATAGTTTTAAATGATTGAACAATGAACCGTGCTGTAATCGTGCTATGAAATCCTTTTATCAGATAAATGGGCAATGCCGTTTTTACTATAAACATGTCATATCAAGCTTTTTAATAAACCGTGCCATGTGTAGGTGAGATTCATTTTAATATTATGTGTTTCTGGCACTTTACTAACCATGTATTCCAGTTAAGAGTGCATGGAGAAATCGTGTATACACCTGCCCAGGCATGAAGTTTTACTTTCATAAGCTCTCAATCATTCAGCAATGACAAAAGGCTGTGAGGTATTGTACTAAGCACTCTTCGGCAGTACTCGCGCCAGCAACAATTTAATTAGTTTTCTCAGAAAATGCTTCCAATTGTGGAGCAACATAGTCATCAAATATTTAACTAGGAGGTTGACAAGCCATGATTTAAGCCAAAGAAATTTTAGCACCTAGATTTACAATCTTTCAAGTTGAAAAAGATTTCTTTATAACTTTTTACATGCTTTGCCGGAAGAGTAGATAAGGAAAGGCTACAGAAAAGATCTAAGAGAAAATCCAGAAGCATGGAACTTTTGGCTAAGTTAAAATTGTGACACCAAGTTTTGGAATATATAACCCATAGCATCATGTGATCCATATGGTTACAATGTAACTGTTTCATTTTTTGGGTAAGAGAGATTATTTAGGGAGTATTTTGTTGCAGACAATCTATTTGGATCACTGGCTACTTTTATATAAAATTCTCAAGGTCCACTAGTTTACCATGTTTGATGAATTCTCAGTTTTCTATTAATCCAAATTACCACCTAACTCATAACCTAGATAGACTCAATAAGAGGTATCTTTCTATAAATAGGTGAGAATATAAATACTTTATATTCTGATAAAATTATCCTGCAAACCGAAACTCTAAAAACTATGATAGTTTACGAAAAAAATAAGTATCATTTAGAACTCCATTGCTTTAATTTCTTTGGATCGTTAACAGACAACTTCTCATACTTTATCCATACTATCTTTTCTATTTCTTCTTTATATACATATAATAACATGTGATTAAAGGTAAAATTTTTTTTGGAATATTTTAATTTTATTTTTCTTTGTAAAATCATAGCAATTTAAATTACCAATTACTTCATACTTATCAAACACCATAAAGTGATGTTACAAATAACTTAAAAGGTAGTAGTCTATGTTATTGATGATCCAAATTACTGATTAACTAAAGGGAGAATGCACAAACGGCTTCATGGAGAGTATTTAACGCCATCTCTTCTTTGGTTAGTAAATGAGGGATTGAATAATATCTTTTATGGGGTCCATATCCTTTTAAGCTTTTCTGTTTTACTTCTCATACTCGTAAATTTCATAGATTTCAGTTTTCTTAATAAAAGTTGGATGAGGAAACCTGAGTAGTTATTTTTTCTCATTTCAAATAAAAAACTTCGTGTATAAACCAGAATGTTCAATGTATTGTGCTTATCTCAGTAAATTCTAGGTTTGATATACGCAAAAAAATCCTTATTTTTTTAGGGTCAAAACTTGGATGCAATATAAGATTGAAAAGAACAAAATAAAGCTTCTATATATATAATTCCTAGTTTAAGCGTTTAGGCATCAACTCCTCACAATTTTCATAAAACTCTCAATTCGTTACCTAACCATAAAACTATTATGAAATAAAATTCCGAAATTTTGATGGAAAAGAGACAAAATTGCTCACCTTGTAAGCCTCCTCCTCGAGCCTATCACGATTGGCCGCCACCCATTCCTTGTACTGCTTCAAGAACACCTTGTACCTCTCCAGGCACATATCGCCGGTGTCGGTCCTCACCTCCCCTTCCATATCGACACGCTCGGCCTGCAGCTTATGTGCCCCGCGGATGAACTCCAGCTCCTCGGCGTCCACTTCCCAGCCACTCGGCGGCCAGTCCCGCGGCGGAATCATCCGTAAGGCCACCGGCCCCTCCCAGAGCGTCTCCATGCGGTCGGGGATCTCGCCTCTGATGGCGAACTGCCGCGCGAGATACTCCTCCTCGGGGAGCCCGCACTCCTCCATCTTCTTGCGCCGGTACGAGGGCGTGAGCATCCTGAAGGCCTCGATGGCCTCCGGCGACTGGAGCGGCACCTCCTCGCCCTCGTTGAGACTCTTGCGGGCGAAATCGGCCTCCGGGGTGAGGATCTCCTCCCACGGTGCCCAGCCGCGCTCCACCCAATTGCGGCGCCGCGCCTCATCCTCGGTTTCCGGCTCCTTGGGTCGGAAAGAATCGAAGAATGCCTCGTCGTCATCACCGTCGCCGACGGGGACCTCATCTGCGGCATAGGGCGAGTAGGAGGCGGCCGGCGGAGTAGGATGAAGGCGGAGGGGACGGTGAACGACGGGAAGAGGTGGAGGGGTTGCGGTTTCGGGGCGTCGGAGAGGGCGACGGAGGAGCGGCGGAGGGCGGAGGAGCGGGTGGTGGTGGTGGTGGAGGAGCTTAAAGCTGTGCATTTTTTTTTTGCCGGGGTTTTGGGTTTAAGGTGGAGAGGATAAGGCGAGCTGAAAGATAACGTTGCTTGCTCTTCCAGTCTTCGTATTAATAGTGGCACCGCCACTGGAGGAATATAACGGTTTTAAAATGGAAATACAAAATGTACCGGCCGTTGCACCTTTTCGGCTTTCCATTGTATCAGAAAGTCATATAATTTCTATTCCACTATTTTTTTATCACATCAAAGTACATAAATTTCACTAACAAAAATTAAGTTTGAAATCTCTTCATTTTCAAGTAGAGATATGATCATATGAGTTATGTACCGCACTCTTATTTCCTTCTATTTCTTCATTTTTTTAAGAATGATATTAATATGAACACATGAATCAATCACTCAACAACCCAACCCATCAAGGAATTAAGGAATATAAGAAAACCTATTTTTTTTTATCTAAAACATGCATTTAAGTATCTACATAATATATTCAATAAAGAATAAGATGGATCACATTTATATCTTAGAAATTCTTGCTCTAAAGAGATTGATATGATCGTCCATCATCTCGATCACCCTCCAAGAGTCACAGACGTGATTCCTCCAATGAAGTCCACACCAAGATTTAAAGAAGAATTCGTTGGATCTATATCAGACCTTTATATATGTATGTGTATATGTATGTATGTATGTATGTATGTATGTATGTGTGAGAAGTTTTCTGTAACTATTTAATCCACCTACTCTCTCTTTTATGATGATCGGCATCAAATCAGATTTTGATCAACGTTTGATCGTTCGATTATCCATAAATCATGGTAATTAAAGTTAGGGCATATATATATGCCCAATAATCACTTGCATTAACTCAATTTACCATGTCTTATATGAATAAATATTTCTCCAATAATGTATCAATCAATGATATCTATAGTTAGTTGGTCAATCATCCTTTCTAATTTTGATGTGCAACTTGATGAGACTAGGTTTGTACTAATCACCTAGCACAATTCATCAAATTGTTGAATTTGTTATTTAATATTCATCTTTAACATCTTATGTGTGTATGACCTGATTCATATCACTACAACCACAAAAAGCTCCATATATAATATATTTACTACATAATTACCAATAATACTATAAATTGATGTTCCGAAACTCCAAGTGTGCGTCAAATAGTTTACTTCATGCATTTTCAGTTGCCTTGAAGCATACGCCATGACCTTGCCATGCTGTATGAGTACACAGTCAAGACTTGTACCATAGACGTCGTTGCACACCATATACCCACCACTTTTAGAAGGAATGGTGAGCATTGATGTCGCCGTCAATCAGGCCTTTAACTCTTGAAAACTCTATTCGCACATTTGGGACTAGATGAACTTAGTGCTACTCGTTAGTTTCATTAGAGGCGACACGATCTTTGAGAAATCTTTGATGAATCACTTGTCATATCTTGCAAGTCTCAAGAAGCTGCGAATTTCTCTCATGTTCTTCGATGGTGTTTAATGCATGTGTGTCTAGTGTGATATTCAGAATCGGGTTAGCACAACCTAAGAGTATGGTTGTGACAACATAAATGCAAGAATATGAATCTCAATAGACGGGATCAGATTTTAAAAAGTCCTGGACAATACAACATATTCTGCAAGAATACAGAACATCATGTGTAGTACATAGGGTATCGAATCCACAGAGATGATAAAACAAATATTTGGGAAATAACATCCGATCTAAACACAAGCAAAAAATAACAATATCAATAGTGTAAATGTAACAGAGATCTATACCACAGAAAAGAAATACAAGTTATCTAATTTTTAGGGGTTTTTAGTTGCAGAAACAAGATAAGATAACTATAAATCACGACTACACAAATAAGATAACAATAGAGGTGAGAAGGAACTCTAGAGCTAGCGGACTTCAGAGATGTCAGATTGGATCAACATTAATACATGAGATTTAAAATATTAAATATGGTTTCGGTGAAGAGAGGAATCATGGATTCCTTTTCAAGAGATCTAAATAATTTTTCCCCTGTAGTCACGCGGCCAAGATTGCGAAGAAGTCTCAAACCTATTTAGGATAGTCAAATGGTTGCTATCGAACTAAGGGTCTTTCGGCATACAATTCATGCATCACAGAGCTGCAGTCCCAGTAATGGAGCACGTCATACGACTATGTGTAAGCGAATGGGATGATCAGTCCTCCAACGCCCTAAACACTAAGGATAGTAAGAGAGATTTCTTGTGGTTGCAAGGGTGTGAAACCGCCGATGACAATGACTCAACACACAGTTTACTGGATACAACAATACCGCAACCACCTCCGATCAAGGACGTATCGTCCGAAGGAGAACATAAGTATCAAGAATGAAGATCGAATCGAAAGCCAATCACATCCAATCTCAAGAAAACTGAAACTCTTCACTACAATCGATCCAATAACGAAATCAAAAGTTGAGTTCATAAAATATGAAAGTCAGAAATAGTTCAATCAAGTTCAGAAACCAAGATAAAAATTCAAATCTATCATCTCCTACTGCTAACTCTAGATTATCCTATTAATTATAAAACATGTTAATCGAATAACAAAAAAGAGTAATGTTCATAGGTTCTCATTGTTCTTCTTGCTATCGATCAGAAAAGACATCAGATGTCGTTCGTCATCTTCTCTAGCGACATTGTTCAAATATGGTAGGTGATCTCCTTCGGGAGATGGTGGAACGTGGAATGGCAAGTTGTCTCGTGAACGATATGAGGAAAGGTGTTGGAGATGCCCTTTCCCTGCCTTAACTAGTTCTTTTATATTGGTGGCCTCCATGTGACATGTGTTCTTCTGTCCAGCCCACGATTATTCCCTTTTAATTCGTGTGTTATGTACTGACAATCATGAGCTGGCAGATTCCTTTTCATCTTTGACATCTTCTATCATTAGACGATTTCCTCATGCAGGGCTGTGATCCAGTATCCAGCTGGGGTGTGAAGTTTCATTTTCTGTAGTTCCTGAATAGAAGGTCAAAGCAACATCAAAACATCTTAAATGTATAGAATGACATGGTTAATCTCATAAAGGTCTGTGCTTGTTAAAGATTGGAACTTAGCAACAAATGAGACTCGAGCTTCACAAAAAGATGTAGAAACATTATGAATCACAACTTAAAGGGACCTAAAAATATGCACTTGATGCGATGCATCAGTGTCCAATTGGATACTACTTTCATCTTAGCAGGGTCCATCGTGATTCTTTCTTTTGACATGATGTGTTCAAGAAACATAATCTTGTTTAACAGAAATTCACACTTATAATTTTGTGTATTGTTGATGCTGCCTTAAAGTTTTCAACACGATCCGGAGGTGTTCTTTGTGATCCTCTAGGCTCACCGAATATATCAAAATATCATCAACAAAGATAATGACAAACTGATCCAAGTAGGGTCTGAATTTTCTATTTATGAGATACATGAATGGTGCATGGGCATTCGTTAATCCAAATGACATGACCAAGAATTCGTATGCCATGTTTGGTTCAAGAATAAGGATGATGAAAATTAGGAAGAATATTATTTTTTGTTCTTGTGAAAAGAATAAAGTTGAGATATTCTTATAGTATTATTCTTGTAAATGTGTTTGATTGATTTATTAATATTCTAATGATTAAAGTAAATATTTTTTTATTGAAATATATAAAGAGAAAAAAATAAAATAATTAAATTAACGTGATTAAATTGTAATTTCATATTTATTTAAATTGTTAATTACCTAATTTAAAAAAAACAACCATAATAATACAATGATAAATATTGAGTTGAATAAATAAATAATTTTAAAATAATGACAAAAATATTAATGCTAAGATAATTTTTAACAATACAAATAAATATATTTCTAATAACGTATTGATGAAAGGGAATTCACTCACCATTTTCATATGCGAAAG